>CP135568.1:0-147767 GCA_032401905.1 Swietenia macrophylla | reverse complement strand
TTTATTTTTAATATTTTTATTTTTATTAATTAAATAATTTTATTATATCATTTAAAATAACAAGATAAAATTATTTTATACAGTACTTTCTCCAAACTGAATCCTAACCGTTGATAGTGGCGCATGATATTTGGGAAGCCAGATTGGACGATGTGTGGCACATCCCCAAGTTGCAGTTGACCGCGTAAAGGAAAGTTAGCGATTGAAGGAAAATACCAGTGGGGTCCAAAGTGGCACAATCCTAATCGGATTTGAGACCGGACAAATTAAGGAAACAACTTGGAAGCCAAGCCTTCTTTTTCCCCAACTCGTCAAGGGATGCCAGAGCTGACCTGATCAGATTCCTCTCCTTGACACCTTGTCTTCCTTCTCCCTTCTATATAAATCCTTCTATCGACGCTGGTCTTCCACAAATCAACACAAACAGAAATTGTCCAGTTCTCCGAGTTATCTGTGTTCGATCAATTAAGCAAAAGTTTCTCTTTCGTTAGCTAGAGCAGCCATGAATTCGATGTTCAGCTCCTTTGATGTGTTCTCTGCTGAATTCTTGGGCCAGAAAGTGAAGGCTTCTTTCTTTTCTACAGCCAAGAAAGCTAACAATAACATGCAGCAGTCACAGGATTCTGGCTCTAGGAAGGCGGTGACAAAGAAGCAAGAGCGTTCGTCGTCGTCGTCAGAAAACAATAGGAAGCCTAGATTTGCGCCGGAATTGGATGGTATCAACTGTTTTGAAACCATCGTATTCTATTAAGAAGCTGCTGTCTGTCTCTGTCTGTCCAAGAGTTAAAAGAGTATCATGCCTGCAGTCTTGTGCCTCTTGTGTCGGAGATCAGATCAATTTAAGTCAAGATGTTGAGTTATGTCAGGGAATTATATAATACTGCAGTTACTGAAACATAGAAGTCTTTAATATTTGTCGTCCATTCTTTCATTGATGATCTCTGTAAAAACGTGGTTTAGTTAATTAATAATAATTCTTTCTTAGTTGTGATGTTAAAGCCAATTGCCTTGTTCCTTTTTCCTTTCCATGCACAAATGATCCTGCTTCAGTTCATGGATATTTTGGCTCGTGATTTCCAAATAAATTCTCAAACAAAATAAAAAATAAATTAACAGAGAAATTATGTCTTAATTATACAATTTGGGCTAAATTTTAAACGAGATTGGGCCAACTTTCCAGTGAGAAGCTCAGCCTACAAAGGAAGATGCCAAGAAAAGCACGTGCAGGGCAGCAAGTATCAAAACGTGTACTTTTTGTGAACTGTGGTGTCAGTCGGACAAATCAGATTGAAAGGCCAAACCAGTATAGGCGGTCATTTCATCGCTGTTTTTTCTTGCCTTCTCCGCCCCTACGTTCCCTTCTGCTTTTATACTCTGCTCTTCTCCTCTCAATTTTCCACTCTCAATTTCATTGCAAAGATCCATAAACAAATCTGTTTTGATCAACAAAATGTCTTCGCTTTTCTCCTCATCAATCAACACTATCACACCCCAATCTTTCACCACAGATAACCCTTCACTCGATCCTTTCAAACCCACATCTACCTTTCTTGGATCAACCTACAAACTTCGGTTTAATCCTCTCGCCAAGTCTCCTGAGAATCATCGCCAAGCTAACATCGTTGCTGTATCTGATGTTAAGCAAAAGCAGCAGCTCAAATCCACCCCCTCTGTCGCCAATCTGGTAAGACTCCACTAAACATCTTATTAAAATTTGTGTTCAACGTCAAAATCTAAAATTTTATTTCATTTTATGTGTTTGTATTGCAGCTGATTACAAAAGAGGAAGGCTTGGAGCTCTATGAAGACATGATTTTGGGTAGATCATTTGAAGACATGTGTGCCCAGATGTATTATAGAGGCAAAATGTTTGGCTTCGTTCATCTTTACAATGGCCAAGAAGCTGTCTCAACTGGGTTCATCAAGCTTTTGAAGAAACGAGATTGTGTTGTAAGTACATATAGAGATCACGTTCATGCATTAAGTAAAGGCGTGCCGGCTCGTGAAGTAATGAGCGAGCTTTTTGGCAAGACTACTGGCTGTGTTAGAGGCCAAGGTGGGTCTATGCATATGTTCTCTAAGGAACATAATTTGATTGGTGGGTTTGCATTCATTGGCGAAGGAATACCAATTGCTACTGGTGCAGCATTTTCTTCCAAGTATAGACGAGAAGTGTTAAAAGAGACAGATTGTGACGATGTAACATTAGCGTTCTTTGGAGATGGTACTTGTAACAATGGGCAGTTTTATGAGTGTTTAAATATGGCTGCATTATGGAAATTGCCGATTGTGTTTGTGGTGGAAAACAATTTGTGGGCAATTGGGATGTCGCATTTGAGAGCAACATCTGATCCTGAAATATGGAAGAAAGGACCTGCATTTGGAATGCCGGGCATGCATGTGGATGGTATGGATGTGTTGAAGGTGAGAGAGGTTGCGAAAGAAGCCATTGAGAGAGCTCGGAGAGGAGATGGACCAACTTTGGTTGAATGTGAGACTTACAGGTTCAGAGGACATTCCTTGGCTGATCCTGATGAGCTTCGTGATCCTTGTGAGTATCAGTTCATTTAATCATTTTTTATTCATCTTGACTGAAATGTGTTTGTATTGTTAACATGTCCATAATTTACTGTTAAAACAAGTGCAATCTTTACTAGTTGTTTGCTTAATTGAGCATTGCCTACATTGCAAGTTATAAAAAATGTGTCCAGTTTTCGTTTCCTGAAACCGTTGTACTAACATTTTTGCAGCTGAGAAAGCTCATTATGCTGCTAGAGATTCTATCGCAGCTTTGAAGAAGTATTTGATTGAGAACAAACTGGCCAGTGAAGCTGAGTTAAAAGCCATAGAGAAGAAAATTGAGGAGGTGGTTGAGGATGCTGTGGAATTTGCAGATGCAAGCCCACATCCACCAAGAAGTCAGCTGTTGCAGAATGTTTTTGCTGATCCTAAAGGTTTTGGAATTGGTCCTGATGGAAGGTACAGATGTGAGGATCCCAAATTCACAGAAGGAACTGCTCATGTCTAGTCTAGCCACGGCTTCCTGATTACTGTGTTTTGCCTGGTGTTTGTGCTGTAGTTGATAAGTTTTCATATGAATAAGCTTAAAATTGTAACCAAACTTTGGTTTTTCCTTCTTTCTTTTTGGGTTCATTGCCTGCTCTCCTCCGCTAGTTTTATGTTTTCTTAATATTCCACTTCGATGAGTAATTTTACACCGTAGTCTCTTGGTGCGTTGTGTGCGTGTGTTTTTTTTTTTTTTTTTTTTAATTTTTTGGATTGGACTCTTTTATTTTACGTTATTCTTCAGTCACTTGGTCCTTGTTTATTTTTCCTCCTGGCTTCCTATTTACAAAATACCAGCCTAGATTTAATATCATTTCCACTGAGGCATAAACAAAAACTGATGAATCAGCTCAAGCACACACCGTGTGATTTATACAAATTCTGTGAGCTTACTAGTAAAGGGCTATGCAATCTTTCCTTGAATCATCCCGAAATGATGCAGAAAATTTTAAAACAAGTGCAACATCGAACAAGAAAAGAAACTTATGCATGTTATTACTACAGTATAAGATCCTTCTGGTAAGAAGGTAGCCAATTTTAAAGAATACAATTGTGTGATCTTTTGCAATCTGAAGCTGCTACACTTCACGGCTCAAACATAGAATAAGAAAATACAACTCATCATTTCAAAAGGGTGTGCAAGTGAGGAAAATCGTAATTGGCCAACAACTCGCTTCACTGCAGCAGCTACTTGACCTGGATCTCTAGAACGAAGCAAAACGCAACATTAATTACAACCTCCTTCCAATTTTAGCAAAGCTTCTGGCTACGCCAAATATCACTGCCTTAGTCAAAAGCCCCCGGTCAATACTACAAGCAAGGGCAACAGCCCCACCAACAACTAAGAGCTTGGGTATGTTCCTGCCTACGGGGTTCTCTGATGAATCCGAGTTTTCAGCCCTAGACGTATCACGAGAGCAATTTTCTAAGGAGCTTAGGTAGTCTGCACTGACTTTGGTGTTGATCTGAGCCATGAAAGCACAACGTGAAAGCGAGGCCCCAGATGCCCTTTGTTTCTGATATTCACGTAATGCAGGGTCAAACTTCTTGACAGCTCCCCACATGCCCTGCCGGATTCCAAGCTTTGCAATTTCCCAAGGTATACCCATGTCTTCATGATGAAACAGTAACACCTCACATGCTGTGAGCTGGCCATCCCCTCTCCTTGATTCAACTGGTTCATAGCCAACATGCACACATCTCAGTCATTGATTGTCCATTATAATATAGTATCAGAAAACACTCTATATATAGCTGTCCAACTTTAATCAGGAAATTCTAATGATTTTTCCTTCACAACAATCATAAAATCAAAACCATCTTTTCTCTTATTTCCGAAAATTCAGGACATGGGAGTGGCACACTGTTTTTGAAAGTAGAAAAGGAAGAAAAGGCACATAAAGAAATAAAAACTGAATATCATGGTTAAAACTCAGTTACCTGCACGAATGCACCAACTTGAATAGTACAAATCAACACGTCTGGGCTTGTTGCGCCTTGGAACAGAGGAGTAGGGTACTCCCTGAAACATGTATAACAGCTACCAGTCATTTATAGAACTAGTAACATCCACAAAAAAAAAAAAAAAAAAAGAAAAAAAGAAAAAAAGAAAAAAAGAAAGGGCTGTAAATTTACCCTGCTGAACTAAACAAGAAGTTGAAATGGAACACTGGCGACTACAAATACACAATTACAACTCTAAGCAAAATTGGTACAAAACAGTTCCCACGAATCACAAGGTTTGCTAACTTAGTTGGGAGTTCAGCTTAGCTTGAGTTGAATAAAGAGAAAGAAATCAACATGGGCGTCATAACTCTCATAACAGCCATCAGAAAAATACAATCCAAACTAAGTCATTTTGCAAACTATCAATTTCCCCATAGATGGACATTTGTTTAACAGACTATGTTCTCACTAAAAATAGAGAAAGAAATAAAAACTACTAACCAACTGAGTTCTTACTATAAACAAAGAAAAAAGCCAGTATGAATTAGATGCTGCTTCCTTACAAGACAGTAAAATAAATTAAACCACTTCCTCAACCGAATAAAAATTAGCTCAAAGATGGTAAAGACAGCTTTTCTTTGTCATACCTTCGTGACAGAGTAGTACAATCGTCCAGACTCCCAAATCCGACGGCCTATAATATATTCACGATCACTGCAGAAGAAGGGAAACTGTGCCACAAAAGTTTCTTAAAGTCAGCCAATGTAACCAACAAATTTCATGCAACAAAAAATATACATGAAAAAAATCAGCTCACCTTCCGCACCCACTGAACTACCATCGCTCCTGTGGTGGGGCACTCCTCCAAAGTGGTAGCATGTATGAGCATATCATCCCACTTTAACCTATATTCATCATCCCAAAAGAAATCCCTCACTATCTCAGGAGTTGCATCCTCAAAGACAGTTCTACTTCGATATTGGGGAGGGCCAGTCTACAAAATCCATCATAAAACAATCCAATCAATCATAAAAGTTCAAATTCGAGAATGGAAATTAATTCCTTTCATCAAACCAAAAATCCAAATAGACAAAATTACCAGAAAAGAAAAGAACAAAAATTTTTTTTTAAAAAAAAGAAAGCTACCTCTGGATCTCTCCGCCAAGCTTGATAGCTCATAGTTGGCGTAGAACGATCCATCATCTTAATCCAAGCAGGACCCCCATCCTTCACCTCAACAAGCCTACACAAATGCTCCAAATCATCTTCCGATAGTATACTCGATTTTTCCCTTTGTAGCTGCGCAGAACTGCCATGTCAAGTTAAGCAGTTAGAGATGTCTATAATTGTAATTCAAATTACATTTTCACTGCATTCTTTTAGTACCCGGATGGCTATCCCAAGTATAAAAGAAAATATCTGGTAAGTAAAAATAAGAAATTTACAACAAGGATATAAGCTTATCCCAACTGAAACCCTACTTAAAACGTGAGATTGAAATTTGATGAAACACATACATTATTGCAAGTCAAAAATAAAAGTTCAGGAAATTTGATAAAAGAACAAACCTGCAGTCAGAATTGGATGTAGGTGGGACATCAAAAGTCTTCCTTTGAATCTCATCATCAGAAACCCCAGAAATGCGAACGGGCAACTGAAATTTGACAAAATTCAAGCTTGGAATCGAACTAAAACAAGTGTAATTTGTGTTATTTGATTCCTTGGAAACTAAGGAATCCATCAAATCTCTACATCCCAAATTAGCCCATTTGGGTTTCCATGCCCACCCAACCAGAACCCCAACAAACACAGCAATCCACAAAGGCGCTATAAACATCAATAACTCGCTTATAACGTCACCCATCGCAGGTTTCTTCAAAATCTCCAATAAAACCGAAGCCAAAACCGAAGCCAAACCCATATTGTTACTATTAAAGTAGAGTGAAAAGGGAATATCGAAACGCAACCCAGAAAAACCCTCGACTGAATCGAGTTAGTAGGCGTGGAAGTGCAGCGATTCTTCGAGGGTTTGAAAGGGGGAGGAGAATACAAGATAACCCTAAAAAACAAAGAAGGAAGAAATAAACCCTAATTACGAACGAATAAGAGAATAAAATAAATGAGATATGGGTAATGGGCAGAAAAGAGAAGAAAGGAGCAGAGACTAGCGACAGAGCACAGAACCACACAAGATTGGGATAAGGATGTAAGATTAGCCGTAGAGAGTCATCGTCTGCGGATTACCGTAGGCCCAAAGGTAGCGAAGAGACTTTTATTGCACAATTTGTATGGGTAATAGTAGAACAAACGAATGTGGTTGGCCGGTAAAAACACAAAATATTCGGTTGAGACAGAATATCAAATACGTGATGGGCTTAAATTTTTTGCTTCGCTTAGAGATTGACGTCTGTCGCTGTGCTTTCTATGCAATCACCATTACATGTCTCGCTCTTGGCTGTTTATATAGTTGTCCGATTGGGCGCGTGGTTTATTATTGTATTGTCCTCCGCAAGGCGTCGCCGCGTTCCTCATTTTTCACGATTGCTGACTCGGACTGATTTTAACTCGTTGTTTGACTGACCTCCCTTGTTATCTTATTTTATTCATTCCAACTACACTGCTACTTTTCGTTGGTCCCCTTCGTATTTTGATTTTCAGGAATTGGCCATTTATCATCAAGGTCTGGGTTTTGAATTATATGACTCAACAAATAATTTTATTAAACGAGAAATAATATTTATTTTTATTATTAAAAATAATAAATTTTAAAATTATAAAATATTATTTACATATTTAAAATTTAAATTTTTTTAATTTATTATATATTAATTATAATTTAGTATTTAAAATATATAAAATTTATCTTAAATAAGATCATATTTAACACGTAATAACGATATTAATTGTGTATGAATCATTCGTTTGAAATGACATTAAAACTTGTTAAGCAGTTGAGTGGAGTTGAGTTGACCATACCCAACGGGACACCCAATAAGATAGTCATTGCGTGTATACAAAAATTGCTGGCCGGTCCTGAGCAAAGAAAACTCTTGACTTATAATTTTATCAACGAATATAAATTTTCAGACAACGTGATATACGAAGAAGAGAAAAGGCACGCAATTGAACTCGTACGTTGAAATTAGGACATGGGAATGGAACGTCGTCACAATAAGCCATCTCCCCGTTAGAATTTCCAAGAGCCACATGATGTTGGCCGCTGTTATATGCATGCTATTGTCTCAGAATTTGGCGACATACTTTGATACCTTCGAAAGCTAGCTCGGGTGAATATGCATACATACAAGTTCTCATTCGATCGATAATTCTGCTAGAATTATTCCGTAGACTACGAACAGGATAGACAGAAGCAGAATACCTAACAGAGAGCTAAAGCAGTCCTGATTCCATCATATAGCTCATTCAATTGTAATGGATATAGTTTGTTGAACTACCGTATTTGCATGTATAATAATGCAGTTGGTTTAAGAGTGATGTCCTGTTAAATTGTATTATGTAATAGAGACATACATGCATGAGCGGTATCGGTGAACCGACCACAACTGCAGGGAATTCAATTATTTATTCAACATAAACTAACTGCATGTTTTCGTCGTGTAATTTCCCCGAGTGGTATGCACTCGGAGTTGCCTTTCAATGGTGGAAAAGTGGTCACATCTTTCTTTGACTTGGATTAACATATGTGCTTTCAGGCTTTACACGTGTGTTCCCCATTGCAAAGGAGGGCAGTTAGGTTTCGCCTTTTTAGCCTATATTTTGGAATTTAAACACCAAATCAAATCAAGTGGAGCAGTGAGAGGAAGGAAGTGGGCCTCAAATTCAATTCGAACGTGATTCATGCATCACTCTAGACGACGGCGAAGGGGAGGGGGCCTCCTCCTACTCCTCCGCTTCCTCGACTTGATTTATGAATGACTTCACTTGTTGAATTGAAATGAAATGAACGTCCAACTTTTACTTGGAAATCGTAATCATCAACATCATTCGTTACATTGTATTATGTTCAAATTGCCGGCTGCTTATTCACTTGCCTCCGTCCAAACTCTCGCTCTCAGCATTAAACTAAACTAGAATCAAAATGTCAAACATGTTTTAAACGCCTGGCTCGGCCTTCCTAGCTTAGTTGAGTTTCAGTGCCACTGGACCAGATGAAGAATATGACATTACAAGTACCTTACTTTCTTTCCTCGAAGCCCATGCTTGCTCATTCTCGTGTATAAACTTCAAAACACGTTTTGAATTGATGAACCGTTATATTTTTGCATCCACATAAAAAACCCAAATTAGGATTTCACTAGTTCAAACCAAAAAAAAAGAAAAATCTATCCTTTGAAGTCAAAGTCTTAATTTACCAGAATTTAATTATTGATAGATCATCTTTGACATCGAAAAGCTCACATGATCAGGCGTTTAATTCACAATTAAATCGCCTGATACAAACACATGAGCTCACCTATAACCAATTGCCCAACGTAATATGAAGCAGCACAAACATCTCATTTTTAACATGGGATTGAAATCGACTTTATACGGGGAGAGTCACTTTCGTAGCAGTTAATATGTTGTGACATTTTAAGATTCAAATTACATTCTAGAACATATGCAAATTTGTATGATCTCTGGGTTATCAAACAAGGCTAAACTCTGGAACTAGAAGATTTTCATTCTCTCTCTCTCTCTCTCTCTGAAATTAGAATCCATATGTGCAGAAAATTAATTTAATCATGTACCAACTGTCCCCAGGCATCAACAGGCAAAAACGGGGCAGATGGTGTTGGCTACTGAATCACTGTTATGATCATCACACACACAAATATATTACAACCCACTAATGAAGTTGTTTCAGAAACTGGTATGCCAGATAGCCTCATCACCTTCCCCACACCGCTGGTGTACCTCCTCCATTCTCTCCACAGACTTGCAGATGCCACTACAACTCCAATCAAATGATGCAGCACAAGGATTTCCTGCTTGAGCTTTCCACTCACAATCTGTCAACAAAATATTAACATCATAAGTAAACTTTGAAGAGCTATTAAAAAAAAACTGGAGAGCATTGACAGGAACTCATACCCGGGGCAGTCCCACAGCAGAGGCCTCGATCATCAATGTGCTCAACATCGAGACCGATAAACCAAGAACCTAGAGAGACATCTTCATTTGCATATCTGTGGAGTATATGCCTGGAAAGTGAAGTTTAGAGCTAATTAACCGTTAAGCCAAACTATGAGAATAGAATAATGATTGATATAGAAACTAACTTATTTACTGAAATGTAGGTGGCCAAATCTTTGGAGATTGCATATATTTGCCCTGTTGCATGCCTAAAGTACTTATTCCCTTCTTCACCAAATTTCCAATATTCTGGCTCGTGGTACTTGACCCCTCTGCATATTATTGCCAGATGTTTATTAGATAAATAATATGCATAATTGATAATCAGGAGGAAACAGAAAAATTAAATTTTGATTCCTTACTTCTGCGCTAGAACAGGTCCAGACTTCATACAACCAATATAAACACGGGTTTTCGATCTATGACTGGCCAAAGTAGAACCAACCATGCCTATCAAATAGTTCAAATTAATTCAAGGATCCTGAAATGAAATCTATTCCTGCTCTTTCCAAGTAGAGAGAAAATATTTTCAAAAGCAAGATGCACTAACCAAGATTCACATGCACATCATCATCAACTTTAACATAGAAGTCAGCATCCCACTTAGCAACAGCAGTTGAAAAGTATATTTCTGTTTTCAATGACAATTCAAGATATCCTTCTATATGGTTCTGCAACGAAAATGACAGTAACTCTGAATAAGCTTCACAAGAGATGGATAATTCAGTCTCCTCTCTCGTGATTGAAGATAAGACTTCAATAGTTCACAAACAATTGAAGCAATAAAAATACCAGTCGCAAGAAGTCCTTGTGCTGCTCATCTTCTGCATCAATAGTTCGATCCAGAACACCGCCAGGAGTTGTGCTGTTGACCTCAAAAATTAATTAAAGATATCTTGTCAAAACTATTAGTCTGAAATATCCCAATTAGTATGATAATTACTTCAATTTAGCAAACCAACCTGTGTCCTATAACAAACCGCATTATTACTCCCTTTTCTTTCTCCAATTTCCATAAGCTGTCCCCTACAATAACCAACAGCCGACAAGTGTAAATATAACCTTATTCAATAACTAATGACGCATGCGAGAGAACAGAGAAAAGGATCTGCATTAAACCTTTAGGCATCCAAGTTTCCCTGATTGAATCTCTTCGCTTTCTGCTGCTGAATGCAGTCATGATACCCATAACAAAGAAAACCTTCTGACGTGCCTTCCAGTTTTCAGTTCCTGATTTCATAACCACTGGAGATCCTTCCTGACTGCCACCGTTGGCAGCTCTAGCTGCTGCTAATTGTATCTCCAGTGAGGATATTGTTTTATCTAATGTCCTGAAATCATTGGGCATGAAGTTAATCGATAGAGAAAATAATAGACCTAACTTAAGAAGAAAATAGTTTCAGAATCTTTATTCAAAAAAAAAATCAGCATGAGGTCAAACTTACATGATTACATCATGAGTTTGTGAAACTTGAGAAAGAATGTCCCCTGCCTGGACAGAAACCTCCTGTAATCAAACAGCCAATTTTGTTAAGATGTTTTATTAAAGCAGCAGAGCTTAAGATAGCCTTATACTTCTGACTTGCCTTTTTCTCACAATCGACAGTAGAATTTAGTGGTTCTAATAGACGTTTCTTCAAAGATACAGCCTCCTCATCCCTTTTGACAGGATCAGTAATGGCCCAAAACCTATTGGATTGGCATAGAGATCTTGTAAGCGGACATGCAAATAAAAAAAAAATAATGTGTTTAAATTATCATTGTGTAAATTGGAAAAAGTAAAAGACTATATCAGAAACTGTATAACATTGTCATGAAAATGACATAATCTCTTATGTCTAATTCAGCTGACAGGTGATCTGTATCTCCTCAGTATATGAGACTTCAAGCAAAAATAAGGCCTAGGTACAATTTTAGCACTGGAAAAAGCAAAAAAAATAATGAGGGATGTAGAGGCATAAGGTGCATATAAGCCATACAATGCCATGAGTGAAACCATTGGAGGTCAAAGACAAGTCTGTACTGTGTATTGGGCATTAGGGAACATAGGATGTCAAATGACTCATTGTCTACAATCAAGTCACATGTCGGAAAAAGTTGGTGTTATCTTTCATTTGCTCACAGGAATCAGGAATACTTCCGTCATATCATCCATGGTATTCTTCACCCAGATTACATCCTTTTCTATGAACTCCATAAATCCTATCCTATAGCCCAAGAAAAGGAGGAACCGAATGCCTTCAAAAGGAAGAGATTACTTTTCCACTTTTCACAAAATCTCCTCTTCCCCATAAAGCAATATTTTGGTCTGATAATACAGCCATCCTTCAATAGAGATGTAAGAATATTAAATGTTCATTAGCTCTGGAATTTACTTTTGGACACAATCTCAATTGCATTGCAATTCGTTAATGTATGCAATTTTGTAGACTAAGATATTTTTGCAGCAATTTATATTTTATAGACATCAACTCTTCAGTGGTTGAAGCATGCTGCGTCGAGTTCACCAAGAACTGATTTCCACGGACACGTCTCAAAAGGAATTGCCACCAAATCACTATCAGCTTGGTAAGGATGCATTATACAGTGGTACTAACTTGAATTGATACTATATATATATATATATATATATATATAAATTTACTTTCAATACAAATGCAGAAAACATGTTTCAAGATTGAAAATCATTTACTAAATGAGATGAATCTCATCGTAAGCATATCCCAACATCACCAAATCTACATCACGTATTACTAGAAAGCCATGGAAACACAAAACCCAGTTTACGAATCCTCCAAATCTCGTACAATATACAGCCCCCGCGACCAGCAATAGTAACTTCAAGGAGGCACAGAACACCACAGTATCAATTTTGAACATGTATCTTGAATCCAGAAGAAAAAAACAAAAGCCGAATCTATTCATAAAGATTAGCATTTTGCTTTTGATTTTATACCGCGGCAACCCAGAAGGAAAAGTAACATGCAGAAAAGGAAAAACATAACAGTACTGCCACTTTTTAACACACCCGTGAAACGAAGAAACTAATCTAAGAGCTGATCAGCTAAAGACAAGATCTTGAGCATGCAGAAGAGACAGAGAGAAAGAAATTAAACCTGTTGATAACAAAAACGCCAAAGAAGAAACTAGCAATGCAGAAAACAGAAACCCATCTGGTAGAAACTCCATTAGCTACTTTTTGAGGTCTGCTCATACCCATTTGAATTGAATCAATGTACGAACTAAAAGCTTCTGCTTAAAGGAAACTGGTGTACCTGTTGTTTACAACTTGGAGCTACAAGGAGGAAAGTAGCGAAAATTAATGTCAGAAACAGACTAAAAAATTTTAATTGCCTTAACAATGAAAAAGATGAAAATGGATTTGCTGTTTTGCTATGCTTTCCCAATCAAAATCACCAGGAACAAGGGGCCTCCCTTCAAAAATAACGCTTTTAGTTCATTGTTTAATACCGCGCCAGAGTCATGTAATAAGAGAAATGACAAACCTCGCAACAAATGTTTACTTCCAATAATACCCCTCTATCTGCGCCTCTGTTTTTATTTTTCTGAAAAAAAAAAATACTGCTACAAAATTACTTAGTTTTTTTTTGTTCAGAAAACAGATTAGATACGCAAATGTAGGTATGATCATTTGTATGTTTGTTTAATAAATTATTAGAATATAATATATATATATATATATATATTTCTCATTTGTTGTGATTTTATTGGATTAAAGTGGTTAATTTGAAATAGTAGAAATGCTTTTGAGATTGGATAATTAGGTATAAAAGAATAATTATTTAATAATTTAAGATATTATCGGGTGGGTTACCTTGTGCTATCAGTTAGTAGCTCAACCTGTCAACTGTCTGAACTTGTAAATTGCGGGTGTAAGGGCCTAGAAAATTTGTAAGGTGGTAAGTGTTTTAATAAAGCAAATGGTGATTTCTGATGAATTGTTGCCCTTCAGCATTGATCTTGCTATTCCTTCGTTCCTGCAACAAATATTTGGTTTATGACCCACTAAACGTACTGGAGAAACCCATTCCGCCACAATTTAATTGCTGCTGTAAGAACCCATCCAGTGATATACTGTCAGATTTCCAATTTATTGACAACAGTATTGCAGATAGTATTGTCGAAAGTGTCAACACATTGGTGAAGCATACAAGAAGACAGCCACCATCCTTCCAGGATGAAAGAATAAAAACAATATTAATGGCAGGATCAAGAAGTATATTATTTGTCTGGATAACTTGTTTGGCTAAAAGAGACAAAATTATATTAAATTCTTTAACTTGATTTACACACTACATTAAATAGCTGGATCATTTGTTCAAATTCAGGGGCTCCGTGTGTTTTGTTTTTTTTGTGTTGAGTAGGGTAGGCTAATTTTTATATGACTATCGAACAATCGTATTGAATATATAGAATTTTAATCCTCTGCGAACATTCACATGATCTCTCTCTCTCTCTATATATATATATATATTTTGTATATGTATCCATAAACAACGGTCACGAGACTAATCACCCATAGTTAATGATAATCTTTAGAGAACGGAGGTTGCAGAAAGTAGTGATCCTAAAAAGCACGCATGAAGAAAGTGAGGAAAAAAGAGGGGGAATTCGGTCCATGTGGGAAAAAGTGACTGCCCAAGGACTCTCTTATTGGTTACTTACATTCTAGCAAGCTTTGCAGCTCATCCAAGTTCCGAGAATCTGTGAAAAAAATGCAGGATGATGGTAAAATTGACAAAAATTAGAGGATAGAATAGTCTTTGGGCGTTGCCAGACGAGGTGTCTGCAAACAGAGAGGCAACGGTCTGCCCATCTGCGGATGAGCAAAGCAACAGTTGGAATACAAGACTAAGGAATTGGATGTTATTATGATCCCATTTTCATTTCATTAAATTTTAGAACAGTTTCAAATATCTTCCCTTCTTTCGCGGGTTCCAATGACGGTAACTCTGCCATCCAGTGGTCCCCACCACTAGTTTTGTCACTGTTAAATTTAACGCTCCGCTTCACATCACTGGCACGTTTGGTGGACTCTCAGAAAACCAAGCCCAATGGGACTGAATTCGATTAGTTTGAGCCCAAAAGGGTGATGTAATGTTTCTGACAGGCCCGGGATTGGTTGCTATGTTATGACAGAAGGCATTTAAAGTTTCAGTCTCTGTCTGTAGTGCTTTGTCACTGAAGGGCTACAGTCTGAATGTGGAGCTCTTGTGCATCTGCAATAAATCAGCTTTTGGAAATCCGATTCCCTGTACATTTAGTAAACAAAAATGCCTATTCACCTCTCATGCTAGCAGCTACAAAGGGCCTGCTGATACCTGCAAACTTCTATTACAGCCATATCAGAGGAAAGACAGCCATGTCTCTGGCGAGGAGAAGCAATAAATGTAAGGCTGCTGAAGGAGTGATATTCGTTTATTGGGCTCATGCCCGTGTGCATCTCCCTACCTGTCTCTGTTAACACCGTAAAGACCATCGTGTTTCCTTCATGTCCATTGACCTTCCTATTCTTTGAAAGGCTTGCACTTGGCTCTCCCACAGCCTCCTGACACATCACATTCCTCCGACTGGACTTTCCCCATGTCAACGAGCCATATTTTTGCTTTGGGTTCGTGGCATTAATCTCATTGCAAAGGAAGCAACTTCTGCAGCAAGATGATCAACATTTTAGTTGAATGAAAGATAGGCTAAATTAATGCGCATATGCAGAGATGGAAGTAACTTTTTTTTTTTTTTAATTTTTTCCGGATTTTTATTGTCATTACATTTGCCAACTCAACATCTGTGTTACTATAGGTGCTCTTTCTGAAGCTGGTATGTTAGTATATTAGTGTAGTGAATCTGGCTGTCCAAGTAAAATTTGAAGGCTCTACTCCAAATTTGAGGCTGGTGCTGTACAGGACAGTATTGTACAGATTTTGGGGATTTTGGGGCCTCAATTTATTATTTAAGTCATTTCCTCCCCGAATTTTAGTTACTATGTTGTGAAAGAATTTATTTACGATGACATTTGGCTCAATGAAACCATTAACAAGCCAGAAATGATCTCTGAGAGCTAGATTGCTGCCACCCACATGTTATGTTATTAGTTGGCCCTAGACAGAGAAAAGTTTCCAAGCCGTGTACAGAACATAAGCATGAGCTGGGGGGTTGTCCAATAAACATCTATAATTAATTTCCTGATTAGTTTATCAAAATGTATGGACTTCTTCAAATGTCAACTTCTCAAATGTTATCATACCAACCAATGTTTCTCTTATTGCTATCAGTTCAGACCATTTCACATTTAGAAGAATAGAAAATTATTCAATTGGACTGATTCCATTATTCTTTACATTAAACAGAGGCCGAAACTGGAAAGAGCTTTCTGTCAAATAAATGGGTCAACGAGTGGAACAATCAACTAATGCAGGTTCATATTTTTCAATGTCAATACCTGTATGTGCCCGCCCAACTTCCAGTGGACGAAAACTGGGCGTACGAATAATCTTTACAAGGGAAGTCACAGTCAAAATTTTCATAACACGGGGAAATGAAAGTAATATTTACTATGTGCCTTTTTGCTTGGCTGGGTAAGATAGCAGACTATGGAAGTTACTAATGTTTTCATATTTCATCTGAGATGAAACAATGGCGTATGTCAAAAGTGCGCGGACAGCACTACACTCTATAAACTTAATGAAGCCAAATATTGCTTCAAAATAACCAGACCGTGTACTGTAAGAGATGATAACGTGAGATGCTTCATTGAAGTTTCATCCTTTCTATTAACTGGTGATGAGAATTCAGGCGAACTCATAAATTCTGGTTGTCAAAATCATTGGTTTCAAACCAGCAATGAAAACTAATACTTCAAACTTTGACTTAAAATCTTATGATTTGATATCCCAAAAGCTTTTTTTGGTAGAACAAGTTGCCAAATTTGCATTTTTGCAAACAAAACCCAGACAGGCCGGAATTGTCAAATGGCTGCTTGCAAATGAATCAAGTTATCCATTTTTAGTTTTGCTATCACTCCAGGTGATTTCCAATTTCAAAGTTTTTGATTCACGTTTTTATTCCTCGTCTCTTCACATCACATATCTTTCATTTTCTCCCTCGGAAAGTTACATTGACATCATGGGCAATGTCCGAACTCCATTGTTTGCTCTTCTGTATCTCGTCTTTGTTCTCAATGGCCTAGTCCCCGTGATGACAAAGGTTATGCACTTTGACTTGACCTCGTATCTTATTCGTTATAAACAAGTTATTTGGGGAAATGATTGTAGAGGAAAATTTTTAATACATGAAATTTTTTCTGTCAATGATCAACAGGTTCATATTGTTTACTGGGGAGAGAAGCAGCACGATGATCCGGGGCATATAACAGATTCTCATCATGACATACTTGCTACAGTAGTGGGAAGGTACGATATGAAAATAGGATAGCTTTTCACTCGTGTTTTCAATCTAGGTATTCTTGTTGATAAAATTCCATATTTGATTACAATGATCGGTTACATGCAGCAAAGAAGTGACCTCTGAATTGATGGTGTACAACTACAAGCATGGCTTTTCAGGATTTGCAGCCAAGCTTACGGGAGCTCAGGCGCGGCAACTTGCTGGTACTAGTCAAAATAACCAAATCTATGCTTTTCTTAACCTTTCCGTTTTACCTTTTATTGGATAACGTCCGAAACCACGGATTCAATCGCGGAAACGCTCATGACTCTTAGAATTTTGTTATTTGATTCGATCACAGTTGTCTGGGGTTGTTCGGGTCATACCAAACAGCCTTCACAAGCTGCAAACAACTAAGAGCTGGGATTGCCTTGGCCTCTCTTCTCAGGCTCCTTCCAATGTTCTTCACAATAGCAAAATGGGCGATGGAGTTATCATAGGTGTACTCGATACAGGTTTATCATCTTTCTCTCTTTCTTTTTTTGTTTTTCTGTCTGATAACAGAATCTCAAACCGGTCACTCAATTAAACAGAAATATGGCCGGAGTCTAAATCTTTCAGTGATACCAATACCAGCTCGCTGGAAAGGTGTTTGCGAATCTGGAGACCAGTTCGACGCCAGGATTCATTGTAATAGAAAAATCATTGGCGCCCGTTGGTTCATCGATGGATTACTTGCTGAATATGGACAACCATTAAGCACATAAGAAAACCCAGAGTACTTTTCCTCGAGAGACGCAAATGGACATGGCGCGCACACAGCCAGCACTGCGGGTGGTCTTTTGTGCATAATATTAGCTACAAAAGCCTTGCCCTTGGCAGGGTAAGAGGCGGTGCGCCACGAGCCCGTTTGGCAATATACAAGGTTTGCTGGGATTTGCTTGGAGGACAATGTTCATCTGCTGATATTCTGAAAGCCTTTGATGAAGCTATACATGACGGAGTTGATGTGTTATCTTTGTCAATTGGGTATTCCATTCCTCTATTCTCAGACGTTGAAGAACGTGATGGGATTGCTACTGGTTCTTTCCATGCTGTGACTAGAGGTATCACCGTTGTTTTTGGAGCTGCAAATGGTGGACCTTCAGCTGAGACAGTACAGAACACGGCACCATGGATCATAACTGTTGCCGCAAGCACGATAGATCGAACATTTCCTACCACGATAATTCTTGGAAACAACGAAACTTTACTGGTACATTTTGTGGTGAACTCCATTTTAGAAAACGTCTATATTCGCCAGGATGCTGTTATTCATTTGATCGCTTTCTTCTTGCAGGGTCAAGCCTTCTTTACAGGAAAGAAGAATGATTTTACTGGCTTGGTGTATCCCGAAGTCACAGGACCCCAACGCTGCAGGGTTGATATTTCTATAGAGTTACGCGAATTTTCTTCCATTTCAGCTTTTATGAAAGTATAATTGACTCTATCAAAATCTGTCACTTATTGCAACTGAAGTAGCAGCAAAAGTGGTGCCCTGGTTCACCAAAGCGGTTCGAGTTTTCACTAGTACTGCAGCAGTTGTGCAAGAAGCTGGTGGGGTTGGGTTAATTGTTGCCAAAAATCCCCGTGATTCCATCCTTCCGTGCGCCGAAAATTTTCCGTGTGTTGAAGTTGATTATGAAACTGGCACCCAAATACTCTTCTACATCCGTTCTACAAGGTCTTCAAATTTGCAGATTCACGTTTCACTCCTACTGACAACTGTCATTAAATTCTTTACTCATTCTTAAATTGTGTTTTCTGGATCGGAATTTACAGGTCTCCTATGGTAAAATTCAGCCCGTCTAGAAGACTTGTAGGCAAGCCTTTATTAGCCAAGTTGACCTTTTTCTCGTCAAGAGGGGGAAATTCCATTAAAACAGCAATTCTTAAGGTACAATCTGTGAGCTTGAAGAGACATACTTAAGGTATCTTAGGAAATCCAGAGCTTATGTGGAATTAATTACTTATCGTCAAGTATAAATTGATGGGCAATTGATAAATATTAGCTACCAAGTAAAAATAAGGGTTTATCAAGCACCGCAGACACAGAAACACAACAGTTGCATACTCTTTCCGAGTCAGTCTTCTTCGTGCTGAATTGTCTCTGACGTGAAATGCTTCTTTCAATGTTTGAAACTACCGTGTTATGTTTGTGTGGTACGGCCGGACATTGCTGCTCCTGGCGTGAACATTAGCTGCCACTTCTCCCTTCAAGCAATTGTCGGACAATGGATACTCCATTTTCTCTGGAACTTCAATGGCAGCTCCTCATGTTTCAGGCATTGTTGCTCTTCTCAAAGCATTGCACCCTGATTGGTCCCTGGCAGCCATCAAATCAGCACTTGTGACGACTGGTACTACCACTTTGATACGTTTACCGAATAGATATTGCCGGCAGCTTGCTTTCACTGACTAACAGTTCAATGATCAGAAATTTTGATGCAGCGTGGAGTACTGGTCCATCAGGTTTTCGAATCTTTGCTGAGGGATCTCCTCAAAAGCTTGCCAATCCATTTGATTTTGGGGATGGCATTATGAACCCAAATGGGGCAGCAGTTCCTGGTCTAGCATATGACATGGGCACAGCAGACTATATTCATCACCTCTGCGCCATGACTTACAATAATTCTGTCATCTCTCAGCTTATGAGACATCGCACGACCTGCCCTGGTAGAAAACCTTCTATTCTAGATGTCAATCTACCTTCAATAACTGTCCCGAGCCTAAGAAATTCCATCCGTCTAACCAGAACAGTAACAAATGTAGGAGCAGCAAAGTAAGTTTATAGAGCTGTGATTGAACCTCCCTTTGGCGCAGTGGTATCTGTAAGTCCTAAGATCTTGGTCTTCAATTCCACGTCCAAGAAGAAGTCTTGCACTGTAACTTTTTGGACAACCCGCCAGCTGAACACGGGGTAATATTTCGGAAGCCTGACTTGGACTGATGATGTGCATGCCGTGAGAATTCCCGTCTGTGAAAACAGATATCTTGCAATCTTATTTTGATGATTGACCTCTCACTAATTTATATAATTCATGTTTCCACGGGGTTAGCCAATGAAAATTAAGAGTTCTGTGCATTTTATTTCAGTTTGTAAAATACCCGCGAATGAGATAACATTCAGAATAAAAAAGAATAAGAACACATTTATTTATTTTATGCACAAGATAGAATTCTTATTGCAGAACCTGACATCACAAGATTATCCCGAGTTGCAAAATCAACAGCACAATTTTATGTGCACATTTCACATCTGACAATACCACACGTACAAACAATATATGTATAACAGAGGACTGAAAGCTGACAGTCACCACTGCTTGCATTAGCAATAGACTTTTTTGACGTGTTTGCTTTCCTGGACTGGAATGGAGTAGCACGTTTGTTTTCTTGGACTGGCATGGAGTGGCATGTGTAATATTTTACAACATGTTTGGCTGCAAATTGAAGAGGATTGGACTGCATTGTTTGCAGTCCAATCAAGCAAAAAAATTGTAGGTTGAACCTAGAGTTGAAGCTGCAATACAATGCAGTCCACTCAAGCAAAAAAATTGTAAGTTAAACCTAGAGTTGAAGCCTCAAAAATGAAAATATGAACTTGATGGGTAGAATAAACGTCAAGTACTCAATTGAAAATCCATTTAGTGTATAGCTTTAGCTGTAGCTGTAATACCTGGTAGATTGCTTTTCAATTCTACTAACAAGATGAACTCCTTTGCAGCGACAAAATGAACACTGGTACTATTTTTGGGGCCTAACTTGGGCGGATGGTCTGCCCAATGTTGCAAGCCCTATATCTGTGAGGACACAAATAATAGAATGAATATATTATTCTAATGGAAATTGAGAATTAACCTCTTGATCCTAGTGTCATATTCTCTCAGCGGGAAAATTTTCATGTACGAATTTGAAAAGAGAATAATTGTGATTGTATCCCCTGGGGATATTGCAATAAATCATCGTATTTACTTTCATACAAGAGTAGGCGTCTTTCAATTCTTGATACTTCCAATGGAAGGCCAAAAATGTCTAGGCAACAGTAGAGAACAAAATCATAGTCCATTCATAATGTCACTTAATTGAAACTTTACGAATTCCAAAACTGAAAAAACTGAAGCAACCCCGTGAAATTTCAAACTGTAAATTTATCTCATTTTCGCTTTGTAGATGATTACAACTCAGTAACCACACACCATTCCACTCATGGGAAGTAGTGCAGGAACAACCCAAAGAGGAGTTGCCTTTCTGTATGATATTGTAAACAACAGAAAGCATACTTGATAAGAAATTCAAGAACAAATTGACAGTACAGCATACTTGATAAGAAATTCAAGAACAAATTGACAGTACGTCGATAATAAATCATTCTAATTGTCTGTGGGAGAATATTACCTTGCCGTTTTCGGCCTCTACTGGCTAAGAAGATCAGCCAAGTTAGAGAAATTTAACACGTGACTAGAGAGTATTCATATAAAAATCTTTTATCAATAAACACTCAGTTTTCTCTTTCTGCTCTATATCTCACTAACCTAGGTCTCTAGCATTTCCTCAAGTCAATTACCGACCTGAAGCTATCCACTAACTGTAGTTTACATGGTTATCTTTTTGAAAATTGGGTTGAACACATGGACACATTCTCTTGGAGCATCCTGCTTTTTCCTTGAAAAATATCAGACCTGTTCCCATTGCTGACAATGAAGAAACAGATGAAAACAAAAGGGAACAGGCTGAAAATTGAGTGATAGGAATCTCTAGGTAGCTTTAAATAAAAGGTGGAACAGTGGAAGTGGATCCCGGGTCCTACCAATATGGTGGAACATAATCATGACTAATGTAGACCATTCAGAGAAAAACTAAGACATCCCACCATTTATTTTGGAGTATTGCAATTGACAAATACATCCGTGTCACACCATCTCAAATCAATTTCCATAACTGAAACAAAAATGTTTAAAATGAAAGCAAGTAAAATAAATCAAAGTAGAACTTGGTCATTTCTCAGGTCCATATGATCTAACTGTACAAGTTGAGTAGATAAAATGCTGGATGGGAAAGTCGATGAAGCAATCAATTTAAATCTGAATAAAATACTTCTACAGAAAAATGTATTTCACATGGTATCCATGCTGAGGGGAGCTCGCTTGAACTTCTATATAATCGCAGATGTCTTGAAGGGCTAACTCACAAATTTCACCTTTTTTTCAAAAATTATAGAACACAAGGTTCGATGGCTACCGTCTGAAGAAATAGAATGGGGGTGAGAAAAAATCAGTTGCGTGGAATTCTAGCAGTCATTCTACACCAACACTCTCTTCAGATTTCCTTAACATTGGTTGAAGCAAAAACTAACGTAAGTAGATATGCAACTACAATTTCCAGATCCCGAACTTCTCACTTTTCTTCTTTTCCATTTTTTTATTCTGGTGTGAAAGTGTAAACTCGAGAAAATGTTATTGGTGCACATTGTGTATATGGGAGAGAAAAGGTATGAAGATCCAGCAACCACCACCAAATCTCACCACAAAATATTTTCAACGGTGCTTGGAAGGTAAACCGGCAAACTTTGATATAATATCATAATTGTCAGTTAAATTTCAACCAGATAACGTCACAACTTTCCTTTATTTGTAACACAGCAAAGAAGCAGCAAAGCGTTCGATTATATACAGCTATAAACACGGATTTTCCGGATTTGCTGCAAGGCTTACAGAAGCTCAGGCAGAACAGATTGCAGGTATCATAGTTTGCCTGAAAGCACGTGTTGGCTAATTCTTTCAGTACATTAAAAAACACCCACCTTTAAATTTACAGAGCTTCCTGATATTCTCCGAGGAATTCCAAATGGCATTCTAAAGCTCCATACAACCAGAAGCTGGGAATTCACTGGGCTCAATAATTCTTTATCCAAAAATCTTTCAACAGAGAGCAACATGGGTAAAGGAACTATCGTTGGTGTCATAGATTCAGGTAATAATGAGTCATTTTTCTGAAGAAAAAAGGAATAACTACCGGAAGATGCAGCTAAGCTTAAATGAATTTCAATTTTGCAGGAGTTTGGCCAGAGTCTGAAAGTTTCAACGATAAAGGCATGGATCCAGTTCCATCCCGTTGGAAAGGAGTATGCCAAAAGGGAAAGAAGTTCAACTTCTCCAATTGCAATAAATAGATAATTGGGGCTCGATATTTCGTCAAAGGGCTCATGGCGCAAATTGATATTAACACAACCGAACAAATTGAGTTTTGGTCTCCACGGCATGCAAATGGACATGGCACGCATACAGCTTCCACAGCAGCTGGTTACTTTGTTGAGAATGCAAACCATGGTGGACTAGGCAGGGGTTTTGCCCAGAGGAGGAGCGCCGCTTGCTCACTTAGCAATTTACTAGGCTTGCTGGTTTGCTGGACGTTGCACTGAGGCAGATTTGCTAAAAGCATTTGACAAAGCTATAAAGGATGGAGTTGATATCATATCAGTGTCAATTGGCCGTAAAATACCATTGTTATCACACATTGATCAACAAAATGCGATTTGTATAGGGTCCTTCCATGCAATTTCCAAGGGGATTACAGTAGTTGCTTCTGCAGGAAGTGGTCCAACCTCACAAACAATTGTGAGTACTGCACCCTAGATTATTACCGTTGGAGCCACCACAACTGACAGGGCTTTCCCGACTGCTATTACCTTTGGCAATAATCAAATTCTCTGGGTGAAGTAAATAATGCTTTGCTCAAATCTGGAAAAGAATGCAATGTGATAAGATTTCTTGCAATCTTTTTGTTACTTGCGGGGGCAATCTATAGATTATTGAAAATGAAATCACGGATTCACAAGCCTCGCATATTCTGTACATGTAGCTGTCCACTCTCCACGTGTATCAGTGTGAGACCTTTGTTACCAGTTTTTGGGTCTTAAGTTTTTTAATTTTCTTCTTCAATATTATTCTTTGAGATACTATTCAATTTTTCTTTCAGCGAGGATTGCCAGGACGGAAGTCATAATGCGACATTAGCTACTGGGAAAATCATATTATGCTTTTCAAAATTACCTACTCAGGATGTAAGTTCTGCAGCAGTCACTTTGAAGAAAGCAGGAGGGGTTGGACTCACATTTGCACAGTTCCATTCTGACGGGCTCGAACATTGTAGTGTGATTCCTTATATTAAAGTGGATTATGAAGTAGGGACACAAATACTAACCTACATTAGAAGAGCAAGGTCAATTGATTTCAAGATGGTGAGAACAGATAAAATTGCAGGTTTATAAACTGGATAGAATTTATTTTTGTTTGTTTGATATGTAGTTCCTTAGTTGCAAAGCTGAGTTTTCCAAAGACCGTCATTGGAGATTTAGCATCTCCACGAGTTGCATCTTTCTCGTCTATAGAGGACCTAGTTCTATATCCCCATCTGTGTCAAAGGTATGGCTAATGAGTAAATTTTTCCACGGTATTAAAGCAAATCCAACAATTCCAAAGTTTCTTATCTCTTCGTTGGTTACTATTAACACGTATTCTTTGCATTTGTAGCCTGATATAGCTAAACCGGCTGTGGATATCTTAGCTGCATATCCGGCACTTACCTCAAAACGCACCGATGTGTACGAATTCATGCGGGGAACTTCAATGTCTTGTCCCCATGTATCAGGAATAGTAGCTCTCATCAAATCTATACATAGAGACTGGTCTCCAGCATCCATAAGATCAGCTCTAGTTACAACTGGTTTGTCAGATTCAGACATTTTTCATTCTACTTTATACGAAGCAAGAGCATATGTAACACGTGGTGACTTCTGCAGCTTCCCAATCCGGAAAGGACGGCATGAACATATTTGAGGGGGGTTCTACTCGCAAACCGGCAGACCCACTTGACATAGGAGGCGGGCAAGTAAATCCTAACAAGGCAATGAATCCGGGGCTTGTTTATGATATTACGACGGAGGAGTATCTTCAATTCCTCTGTTCCATGGGTCACAACAAAGCATCAATTAGCAGAACAATTAAGACAACGGTCAATTGCAAGAAAAACAACCATATGGAGCTGAACTTGAACCTGCCATCTATCACGATCCCAAATCTCAGCAAGACAGTAGCTGTGACAAGAAAGGTTACAAGTGTGGGGGGCGTTAACTCAGTGTATAGAGCTCCAATGGAAGCTCCATACGGTATAAAAATGACAGTGGAGCCTCAAGTTTTAAGTTTCAACAGGACCAACAAGATTCTGTCCCTCAAAGTTACCTTCTCGACTGAGATAGTGCGTGGGGATTACACGTTCGGAAGCCTAACTTGGACCGATGGCAAGCATGCTGTCAGGAGCCCTACAGCCGTTCGTGCTATCAAAATCAGCTCATTTTCTGAGGTTTGAGAGGGCCGATTAATGCAATCAAATAAACTTGCTATAATATTTATAAGCACCAGTGTTTTCAATATTTAGAGGAAATGGGCATGTGTTAGCATCAGAAATATGCTTGCTTTTAAAATTAATATTTAACCACCAAGAGGCAACAAATGAATGAAAAAACGCCAAAATCGCCATTGTCTTTTCCGTAAACAAAATCTGGAGCAGGCATTTTTGTGAATCACCATTTCTAAACAGAGAAAAACTTATTTTTACTAGAGAATGCTATTAAAATGGCCAACAATAAGCAAATGAAATATTTCTAGTTTGGGGTTTTATCGTATATTTTTTTTAAAATTTGTGACAAGTTTAATTTGTAGTAAAGTTTATGAAAATGTATATTTATCTCCATTCTAACTTAATTAAAAAATAAATATACCATAATTTATTTATTTTTTATAAATAAAATTTTAATTTATTCATCTTTATTTAATTTTTAAAGTTTATTATGTACAATTCTTAAAATAAAATAAAATAATATTTTAGAAATTTTATCATATATCTTCCTTGATATTTGTAAAAATTTTATTTTGTGACAAAATTTGTAGAAAGATATACTTATTTTCTTTCTAACCCACTGGAAAGATAAATATACCTTTAATTGTTTATTATTTATAAATAAAATATTAATTTACTTATCATTATTTAATTTTTAAAATTTATTATATATACTTTTTAAAATAAATAAAATAATTTTAATTATATATATATATATATACGCACGGATACATTGTTAGTTTTGTAATAAATTTATTTAAAATTACTTACTATTTTATATGAAATTCATAATATATATTTAAAATATTATATTATATATGCATTCAAATAGTATTAATTAATAATAATATTAAAATTATTTTAATTTTTATTATTTAAAATATTTTTAAACCAAAATGAATGTATTATAAAATTTTAAAAAATTAATATGAATTATTTTTAACTATTTTTAAAGTTAATTAAAATTTTTATTATTAAAATAGTAGAATATATATTAATATCTAATATAAATAAATTTTAAAAAATTAAATAAAAATAAATAAATTAAAATTTTATTTATAAAAAATAAATAAATCGAATATATTTATCTTTTAATCAACGAAAAGAGAAGATATGCGTGTATTTTTACGAGCTGCACCGCAAATAAAATTTTTATAAATATCAGAGGAGAACGAGGTGTCTGATAAAACCCCTGCTAGTTTGATAGCGGCAAATTTAGATTAGAGGAAGACAATGAGAAGAAAGAAGTTGAGGGACCTTAGACTTTTCTGATCTGCCATTTGAACTTGCAGACCAGGGCAGAGCAGCGAAACTGTATGATGAAAAATAGTCCAGCAGAGGAATGACTTTTAGCTCTCAGTTCTTAGAATAAATTAAACCACGACAAGACAACCAAGCACATGAACTCTCACTTAATACGACTTCGGGCCACAAGAAAAGAAAATGGAAGACAAACGATGACCATACACCCATTTCTTTGAATTTTGAAATAAAGGGGGAGAAAGAAAACTTGAAAAACTGAAAACGTAATTTATTTTTATTTTTGTTAGCGGAAGAATCTACTTCACAATATGTGAAGATTGAAGAAGGTGAGAGAATACAGTCAGGCTGCGGGCGGCTTGGGTTTGATTATTGTTCCTTCTAGACTTTTGTCTCTCTCTCTCTCTCTCTTATTTTATTTTAATCAAAATTATTAACCTGCAATAGACAAAGTTAAAAGGAATAAAATGCTAATGAAAATGGTCAAAACTCGCAGTAGAATTCATTGATTCTAGAAGCCCCTAGTCAAAAAAAGCATGGCATCATGGAATAAGAAACAAACAAGGTGGGTTAAATAGGACACAGGCGAAATAGAGATAATTCCCAAAACCATGTAAAACATTTAAAACACTCCTTTCAGTAATTAAAAATATAAGAATTTCGTGGTGGTGATGCATAGGTGGATGATAGTTTGTAATAATATTAACATTATAATCCATTTCATCTAAGGATGATATGTACCGTCCCTCTTGAGGGGTAGTAACATGGATCTACACAAAGGGCAAGAAATTTGAGACTGATCAACCCATCTATCAAGACATTCTCTATGAAAAACATGACAACAATTCCTCAATTCTCTGATCTCTTGCCTTTTCTCAATACAGTCTAAGCAAACTGTACATTTTGCAGTTGCAGAATAAGAATGATCATCTTCAGTTTCAGTATGAGCTCCGAATCTTTCGAGAAAATTGCCATATTCTACAACTGGAAGCCTTTTCTTGATCAATGATGTAAGTACGTCAGCTGAGACTGTGTCTATCGACGGATACGGACCGTCGGTTACCAGGACATAGCTACTTGGATTCTCCGGATAATTATCTTCATCATCTCGGTCGGGAGGTTTCAGCAAGCCCAGATGATTAAGTGCCATGATGGTCGCTAACTTGAAACACTTAATCAGCTGCCTCATCAACGAGTTGATGCCCATGTCGTATGCGATCTTCAAAGCAATGTTGTGGAACGCCATGGTCAGTAGAATATTGAAGAAGAAGCAGATTGTCTTCTGCTATATATTTCACTCTTTACTTTGCAGGTAGCCCTTCTTTTCCAAGTTATGTCTGCGAATTTTCTTCCTCAGGAATTATGTATATATAAGCTCGAATGCGTCGTCTCTATTAATTTCCCTTTTTCTTTTCTACCAAGTTAAAATCAAACCAATTGGAACAAGACAGGTTGATACCAAACCAAATTAGTGGCTTGCGAGAGCACGCTCAGTTCAGGCGGTGACGATAAACACTATTTTTTAGTTGGTTTTATCATTTTCTTTGACTAAATATTAAATTTTTAAAATTTCTATATTATTATAATTGAGACTTCAAAATTACAATATTATAAAATGCCCTCATCAGAATTATTTAAAATATATTTTAAATTGACATAAAACAATAAAATAAAATTACTAAAATATTAATAAAAATAATGTGTAAATTCTATTAATTTTTAATGTTTATGAGATGATATTTCAATTTTATCGTTAAAATTTTATAAAGT
This sequence comes from Swietenia macrophylla, assembly GCA_032401905.1. Classification (NCBI taxonomy): domain Eukaryota; kingdom Viridiplantae; phylum Streptophyta; class Magnoliopsida; order Sapindales; family Meliaceae; genus Swietenia; species Swietenia macrophylla. The sequence goes on along the minus strand of CP135568.1, from coordinate 119,249 downwards.
AAGAAAATCACCAATACTGAACATTCTTTTATCAGGCGATATCATCTTTACAGATACTTGATGAAGATTTAAGTATCTGATATATTATATTCCTTGTTCTAAGGCAAGACAACGTGGTCTTACTGCTTTCAAGTGTTGACATTGACAATACTTTTCCAGATGCTTTTAAATTATTGAATAATGCAATAACAGTTAGGCCCCTCGTTTGGTGTTGTTTTTTTTTTTTTTTTTAAATAAATAAACTATAATTTTCTGTTTTCTGATTCCCGATGATAAGGCCATTACCCTAATAATATCGAGTCACTACCCTAATCAGAAACATCCTATTTATTTTGACCTGGCTGACATGATGCATATTTCAAAGCCGTGCCCTTTCCGCCTTGTATCTCTATATTGTAGAAACAACATGTATCTTGCTGATTTGATTTTTCTCTCTCTTTCTGCTTATCTCATCCCTCCCAGCTGGTAATTTGGTTTTCTCGTGTCAGGACTTCGTTTCCTTCAACATTCTACCGTAACAAAATCGTTTTCTTGTCACAAATTCCCAATAAGATGAATAGAGATCATGCATGCATACCAGAAGAAGAGAGAAAGATCAAAAACAAAAACTACAAAAGACTGTAATTTTTTTTTTTTTTTAAAAAAAAAAAGACAAGATAATAATGGGATTTCCAAAGTTCTTATATTGACAAAGTTTTTTAAACTATTAGTAGAGAGATTCTCTTTCTCCTGCCTTAAACTGATATTAGCATGGCTCTACACAGAGGACAAGTAATTTGATGTAAATCAACCCACCTATCAAGGCATTCTCTGTGGAAAACATGACAACACTTGCTTAACTCTCTGATCTCTTGCCTTTTCTCGATACAATCTAAGCATACACTACACAATACTGCAGATTGATCAGGTGCTCCGTATCTTCCAAGCAAGCTGCCGTACTCTACGACCGCAAGCTTCTTCTTGATCAGGGATTGAAGTACGTGGGCTGAGACTGTGACTAACATCGGATTCGGACCATCCGTTAAAATTATATGACTTGTCGGAGGAGGAGTTTCAGGAGCATCATGAGCTTCTTCTGACGATGGTTTGAGCAAACCCAGATGATTGAGTGGTATCAGAATCATCAACTTCAAACTCCACAGAACTGTTATGATCACGCAGGTTGTCGCGTTTGTAACAACATAAGGGAGACCCATGTTTGTGTGTTTGAAACTCGACAGAATGAAACAGCAAAATATATACAAGGTTAGAAAACTCACAAGAGAGAAAGTTTGGGTTTATGATTAATCTTCATGATTATATTTAATAACAAAATTAGTAAGCAATTTGACAGTAACAACAAAGACTCGAAGATTAAAATTGTAGCACGTTCCTCGCACGGGTGATGTTACAGCCTGTTTTAATTAATTTTTATTATAAAAAAAAAAATTGTTAAGTTTACATTTTGCATAAATGACAGAGCATGCAACCCGTCAATGCTGATCTCGCTTACCAAACAGATACGAGATTCCCGGTGGAGATCCGTTGTGAGGGAGTCGCTGACGTGGTTCCGGATTACTAAATCAACGGGAACAGGATCGAACGGAACGGCAGATTAAACATCCTAAAATTGTGCGGTTGAGATTAATGGCACTAATCGCAAAATTAGGATCGTGTTTTATTTTAAAAAATGATCGTTAATTACTTCTCTAATTAATAAACTTGAAACTCACGCCGTTAGTTTTTTTTTTTTTTTTAATATTTCAGTTGCTTCAGCGCTAATTATATACAACATCAACAACTAAGACGCGTTGTTTCGCGCGTTTGTTGGTTATGTGGGGTGCTAAAAGATACTTTCGCGGGTTTGAATAGCAATCCTTGGAAATTAATTATTGTTGGGCTCAGAAAAGTTATTTGAAACCCATTACAAATGTCCAACTCAATATTAAATATACCCCATACATATTCTAAGAACGCCCGCGAACTTCCGAATCCAACTCCGTGACGTTATGTTTTGTCCGAAAACTTTTTCTTCCTTTGATTTCTCACTCTCTTCCAGAGCTTCAATGGCTTCCTCTTTGGCCACTTACTGCAGCCTAACTTCCTCTCTTCCTTCAATGAATCTTCACAATGTCGATAAGCTTTCTTCTTCTCTTTTTGCGACTAACTTATCGTCAAACTCAAGCATCTCTCTTCAATTTTATGACAAGAAACCGTCATACTTCTCTCAACTCCAAGATTTCTCACTGTTATACCCATGGCTCCTCCTAAGCCTGGTGGAAAAGCCAAGAAAGGTATATTTACACGTTTCTTTCACTCTCTTTTATACCCATTCGTTTAATTTTCAACGAATGATTGTTTCTTTTGTGTTTCTTATTGATTTTGTGCAGTTGCTGGTTTGATCAAGCTGGCTCCAGAGGCAGGAAAGGCCACACCTGCGCCACCTGTGGGGCCGGCACTCGGTTCAAAGCGGGTAAATATCATGGCCTTTTGTAAGGATTATAATGCTAGAACTGCTGACAAAGGCAGTTATATTATTCCTGTCGAAATCGCTGTTTACGATGTTAGTTCTTTGATTCTACTATTGATTTGGTTTTAATAGAAATTCAAGGTTTTTGTTGTCTTTTGTGTTGCTCACAACTTTGTTGTGGTGTTCGCTTGCAGGATAGGAGCTTCACTTTTATTCTGAAGACTCCACCTGCTTCAGTTTTGCTCTTTAAGGCTGCTGGTATGCATGCTTTCTATATCCATTCTAGAAGCTGGAACAGTACCACTCACCAAGTGTTTGATGATTTTGCTTTTAGTCACTATGTTATGTTTTCTTTTAGTTCCATTTTATGTCAAACCTACAGTACATTTTCAACAATTGGGTACTTAACCATGTTTGACGGGAGTTGTTGCTTTGACTCTTTGAAACTTCATAGTCACGGTTGCTTTATTTCATCGAGTTCTACTGAGAATCTTATAAAAACATAAAATGTGCGTATTGTACACATAGTTGTAAAATGTGGAGTTTTGAAAGCCTATGTTCAAATTTGAGTTTGAAATTTTATCACTACATTATCAAGTCTATGTATTTTTCTATAAAAGTTTATTTCAATAGGATAACGAAATGAAGTTCAAAAAGTGCACTCATTGTAAGCTACCATTATTGGCGCAAATTGAGTAAAAAGCAGAAGAGTTGTTATTGTAACTTTAAATCTGATAGAAGGTTGAGAAATGTTCCCCTATTTATTTTGGATCTGAAATTCTGTTTGTAGGTTATCGTTTGTAAGCATTTCTATGTATTTTCATTTGAGATTGTTAAAGTTAAATACTATTGTTGGGACTCCTACCTACTACTTAAGCTTTTGGGACCAGCTGTTTCTCTAATGAAACAAGATTCAATTTGGTAATGAGCTAGGGGATAATTCATTGTAAGGAGAAACTTATCAAGAAATTAAGTGGATCCTTTTGTTGGGGTGGCTGAATCTGTGTTTTTGTGGACATTAGTCCAATTTTGTCCTTCTGATAACTAGCCAGGCGTCAAACTGAACAACTTTGTGAGATTTTAAAATTGGTTGCACTTCCCCAACAAGAACATTTTTGGACATCAAACTATCCCACAATGAAATGAACCTGTAACCCATTCCCTTGTATTGATGAATTCACTTATTGAAATAGATCCAGATGTTTTGCTTAGTATCATTCATTGTTTATTTTGATTGTCTACCCGAGTGAGGTTGACAGCTAGTTAATTTGTTATTCCTCATCAAAACCGCTCATACTTGAGCAGCGTTGTTGGATACATATTGCTTATCAATTCCTCTTCATGACTTTTTATTTATTTATGTTGTGCCCTATGCTGAATGCACTTTACCTATTAGATGATTGTCATTCAGTAAAACATATCATCTGTATATGAAAGGACAGAGTTGTAAAGGGATCATGCTGTCAAATTCAAAGAATGGATAAGTAATGAAGCTTTCAATGTAACTGTCTTCAGAATATAATCTAAACCGAGTGCAACTTGGGTAAGGTGTATTGAACTTTTTGCACGCAAGCACGTCACTTTTGGGTTAGATATCTATGGCATGCTTAAGCAACTTGCTCTTTATGGTTGTAATTGTAAACAATTTGTTTCACAGAATTGGTTTGGACAGATTCCCTATGAGATTAGTTTCTAATAGATGAATTAGTTACAGTAGAATAGCCATATGTCACAATTTGTAAAGGTTAATGGTTCATTTTCACTCTTTTCTGCCATTTATTTATTTATTTCCTAATCTATACCTCTGCATTTATGTCGAAGCAGAGAAAAGTTCTAAAGATCCAAAGCAAGAGAAGGTGGGGAAGGTCACCATTGATCAATTGCGTGCCATTGCAGCAGAGAAGCTTCCAGATTTGAATTGCACGACTATTGAATCAGCAATGAGAATTATAGCAGGTACCGCAGCTAATATGGGAATATATGTTGACCCTCCCATTCTTGAACCCAAAAAGAAGGAACTTGTGTAGTTTGATAAATTATCTGTTTCCTCAATTTTTGTTGCAGTTGTATCTATTATGAAATTCTTCAAAATTCATGATGTAATATCATATACGACCAATTTTTGTATGTTTGGGTTGTAATTTAGTTTCTGAATTGGGGACTGGAGCTTTCCATGGTTCTGCATTTGAAATTGATCACAAGGCGAAAGTTCTTGGAGGCTTGCAGGTTCATTTTATCAAGACAGAGAGATTGCATCATTTTCAACTACCTACTCCACTATAAAATTTGAAAGGATTAAACCAAATATCTGTCGATCACATGAAAAAACAGTATGTCCTGGCAATCCGTAAGTTAGCTCCGGCTGAGGACAGGGAGGATAGTAGTTCAAAGCCACGTGTTGACCATGTTTGCCTAATGCCTTGGCTATATAATCTTTTTCAAGTCCAAGCTCTCAGATATGACCTCCATTAGTCTCAGCAATAATCCTCTAACATCGATGCAGTACTCAGCCACATCTTCCCTGTCAAAATATCGATATGCCTAATGCCTTGTCTATATAATCTTTTTCAAGTCCCAAGCTCTCAGATATGACCTCCAGTAGTCTCAGCACTAATCCTCTAACATTGATGCAGTACTCAGCCACATCTTCCCTGTCAAAATATCGATATAAAAAAGGTTTTATATATGCGCGCGCGCGCATGCAGTTGTTAGAAATATATATAAACATGAATAGATGTATAAATTAAATCAGGCACGTGTTTAATAGATAATAATTAACCTGAACGATGGAGGATTCGACGGCCATTCGTGGACATAATCTTGGAGAGGAAAACAATGAAGTCTCAAGAAATCTCTCCAGTTGATTTCTGTTTTTCACGTGGCGGTAACAATAGTTTGGACGTGGCGATAACAGTGAAGTCTCAACATCGACGAATTGATGCTGATGCTGACGTCGACGTCGATGTTGAAGCCAGCTTAATCCTTGTTGTGAAATAAGAATCGAAACGAAACCCACTAACCCCGGATTGATTAAAGTTTCAGATTTTGTATTTGTACCAAATCAAATGTCGTTGCTTGCTTGGACTGAAACTCTATTGTCTTGTCTCAGGCAAAACTACCCAACTCAGTCAGATTTCTTTCTCAGTTGTTAAGCTGAATTGTCTCGGGATTAAATGAGATAATTTAATAAAATTAAATTTTTGTATTTTATTTTTTAAAAAACTTATCTTGATAAGATAATTAATAAAAATTTATCAGATATTCGTGTAAATAACTTGACAAATCGAATTTTGTGGAGGATAATTTTATTTGTGCATATAAATTTTTTTTATAAAATACTAAGCATTTATAATTACAAATTAAAATAATATTTGTATTCTATTTGTTTAAATACTCATTTTTTAAAATAAAATAAATTTAGATACCAAAAAATAATATATTAGATATTCAAATATAATTAATAAATACAAAAAATACAGAATTATTTCAAAGAATATAAAATTTCTACGAACGGTGAAAAAAAAATTATATATATATATATATATATATATTCTTAATCGATCAAAATTAAACTACACTAGTTAATCCATTAATTAATTATTGTATACATTCTCCCATACGAATTGGGCAAAGAAGGGAAACAATGTGGAAGCTCTTGCTTGTTGTTTTTATTTAAAGTTTGGTTCTTATGCCACGTTCGGAGTTATTCAATATTCATGCTTCCACCCACTGATTCTCGTCTCGTGCATGCCTTTTTTGACTTCAGAAATTGGGGAATTTGCTATATTTTTTGCAAATGTAATTATTTAATTGCCCAAAGGTCCAAGAAAATAACACATTTTTCTTGCTTATTAAAAGGACCCTTCACATTAATTGTTATTGGGCAGAAGATTTGAATCGTGACAACTTATTGTTGGTAGTTATTAGTCGGCCGATGAGGCTGAGAATGACTTAAATCTAACGTACCTGTTTTCCTAACGTGCGCAGGTGTCTAATCTGCGAACCCAACTTGAACCTGTTACTGCCTAACCATTTGGAAAATCAAAGATGGCTGCTGCCCAACAATAACATTATCCTTTACATTCGATTCATTCTGGTGGATCTGAATTTCCCACGTAAGCCCAACGGGATTATCTCTCGTCATTATAGTCAAAATTGTCAGCTAACGTAACTAACATTCTTTTCATCCAGCAGCTAATATTAATCGCTCCACTACAGCTTTCAGTATGGATTTTGCACTTCCCCAAAGCGACGCTCTTAAACAGAGACGAATTTCGCATATGGCTCGACTGCTTTGTCATTTGAACAAGGACATACTTGCGGATATTATTGGTCGACTTGATGCTTCTAGTTTGGCCTCTGCTAGCTGCACCTGTTCTGCTCTTCTCGATGTAGCTCGTGACCAAAGTTTGTGGCGGCACTTGTGCTTCTCCACATGGCCTTCCATCTCATTTATAGCATCACATTCACAACAACTCTTTTCATCTTCACCTGTAGATGATTTCCGCAAATTCTATGCTGATTCCTCCTCGTTGCTTTTATACGACAAACATGCAGATGAATACTCAAAACCCATGTGCCCTGTTTCTCCATCTGGTTTCATTTCCCTAGTTGATGTTTACTACAAGAATGAATGTATTCTTTCCAAGGTTTTAGATGGCATACCAGAGGCTATGTATGCTTTTAAAGACAAAGATATGGATTCTGACAGGGAGACAAACACCAATTGTTATCAGAAATGGCTGTTAAATTCTGCATTTAAACTGGACTTGCTGGATTCAAATCACATTAACGGATATGATGATATTATCCACGATGACAGATTAGATCTACTCACAACTTCTCTTGATGGGAAATTGAGAGAAGACTCTAGCAATGAGCTGGAGAGGCACCTCAGGTTGAGTTGGGTAATGTTGGACAAAAAGAAAGGCAAAGTTGTCAATCTCTCGAGCTGGAAGCCACTGTTGGTACAAAGCATTTGGCCTTATATTGGTAATTACGCAGTGCATTTTGGGTCCATTGTACCAGTGGTGGAAAGCTTACTGCCTCACAAACTGGGCAAGTGTGTGATAATCGCTAGATGCAAGCTGACAAACAGAGGGCAACTAAAATGGACACAGATTAGCATGCATATCGAGGACATTACAGGGGCACACGTTAGTGTCCGAAAAAGTTTGATTGTTCTGAACCAAGCTCTATACAGCTTGCGAAGTAAAAACTGCCTTGAAGTAGAAAAGGGTTATTGCTTGTTTGAACAGAAGAAAAGAGATATGAAGAAGAGAAAGGAATTCCAGGAAACTTTGGCTGATTGGCTTTGTACGTTACTTCAAGTTACAGTTTTAGTTGTTTGTTGTTATTCTTTTGTTTCATCCCTCTTAAGGTCCTAAACAAACAGAATTTTAATCTTGTAAGCTAATGTCATTGTCACAACATCTAAACTATGCATTGGTAAAGAAATATATGTTCAACTATTGATAATTCTAACATAAACAGGTAAAATGCTAAAATGCTTGAAGTTTGCAAGATGAAATTGTAATCCATATATAAAAATCTGAAGAAAATATTTGTCCCCTCAAAGAATGCTAGAAATAGGATAGTAAAACCAAACACAATCCACGCTTCTTAGTTTGTGTTTTCTTGAAGATTTGGCAACTAGAACATTCTTTCCAACAAAGATCAGCGTTGTGCATTAAAGAGAGCTCTGCCAATGATACCAGTGGCTTCAATGTAGCGATCCACACACCTAGAGATGCAACTACTCTCACTGCCACTCAGACTTGAACCTGGTTTCGTGATGCACTTCTCAAAGCACTTACCCGTTACAGTCTGTTTAACAATTAAAATGTAATCACTTAAACAGTTAAACCACATATTTAATGAAGGAAAGTAAGATTTATATAAAGAAGAGATGCAACATATAACAAACAATTTTTAATAAGTTCCATGAATGTGCAGTCAAGTAAGAGATGCACGCTTCCTGTGCCTCAGAAACAAACACAAGCAAGCAAGAGTCGAACACTTTCTGTTCAAAGTGAAGTGAGAAAGAATACAGTAGAGTGGCCAAAAAATAACACAATTCAGTAGACAAAGCAATACTTTGTACTTAAAGGAATACATATTGGTATTAGAAATCAAAAGTAGTATCATTAAGTCAAATGGCCACATTATAGATTTACAAAGGTCAACTAGTGACTCAAATTTGTCAGAGTTTCCAAGTATAATATCCATTGCAATAATCTAAGACGTATTGCTAATCCCATCCAAAACATCATGCAAGAGACCCTACCTCAAGTTCAGAAAGGACTTCTGTTCGAATTCTTTTCTAAAACATGCAAATAAATGTGCTAGGCTACATCCTCACCTGAACTTGAGAATTGATAGGGACGCCAGCGGAAAGAAGCTTATACCAGTTATGTAGATAGAGGATAAAGTCTACTAAAAGATTCCAATTCATCCCCAACTACAACTCCAAATCAATAATGTATCTAGACATAAGTCTATTCCCAGAAAACCACTCAGGTTACCCAAGAAATTTTGATTGATTTAAAGCAGCAGGCCGGGCAGTTATGTTGGCTGAAAAAGCACTGTAATTCAGATTTTCTAAATTCAGTCATCCTACCAATCACAGCTTGTATCCAGGAACAATCATTTTTACTGTCAACCGCATACCCCAAACTTAAAAGAAAAACAAAATAAAAATCTCCATCATTCTACTTAATTTAAGCCTGGGAAAAGTATATCGCCTGTAATTAGCTATGGACAATATAACCGTAATTATTTTTATTTTTAAATGATGATTGGCTATGAAAGCAAAAAACCCAAAACCACAAAGACAGTAGAAACCACGGAATTGAATGTATAAAGAATATCATAAAATCATAAAGAAAGGAAACCCATAAAAGAAATGAAAAAGAAAAATTGAAGGGTGAAAGAGATTGATTACCTCGAGGAACTCCTGGGCATAAGCCTGAGCAAGTTGAGCCTTGAGGTTATCCTTGAACTCCTCACTCGAGAACTGAGACGAACCTGATCCAGTTGGAACTGATGAAAACGAATCCATTGATCTTTCTCTTCTCTTGAAACTCTGCTGTCTTTGCGCGCTCGAGAGAGAGAGAGAGTAACAAACCCTAGAAACCAGAAACAATTTACAATCTGTGGTCTATCTAATGTAATGGAATGCGATGCGAAAAGGCCAATCTCGCGCCTTAAACCCCGTCAAAGGGTTTAAGTCCGGGCTAAAACTGCGAAACGGTCCAAATTTATATGATGGGTCATGGGCCGGAAGCATTGGGTGCAGATTTAAATGCGGGTAATGTTAAACCCAACCCTAATATAAAACTAGAAGAAACAGTTACAACAATGGAGGAAATGAGGAAATGAGGGAATGAGTAGAATGTTAAGCATTAAGATGTAATGAGTAGTGGGTGGGTTTTGCATGGAGCCCCGCAAGACAACACAAATGGACAATGGTAACACCACCCTAATTACAGTGTAGAACGGTCAGCTCAGCCGCAAGGAAATTAAGGCAATCATGTAAGTTTCAATAATGAACTGATAAACTATACAAACAATTATAACATCCAATCATGACTAGAATTAGATTGAGAGAAAAGAAACCGACAGTGGAAGGTCATAATTTACACGTGTATAAACATAAAAATAAGATAGCCGGCAACCCAACCCAACCCAACTGGTCAGTAAAGCGGGGCCTGCTGGCTTAATGGTCCGATTCCAATATGAGCTTGGGAGAAGGGTGGTCCTGCCTCTACCTAAGCTAATTAGCCACCTGTCTATTACCATCTCAAATATCAGCATGCCAAAGGCAATACCAATCTCCTCCTTTCTTTCCTTTTGTTTGCTTCTTTTCACTCTATTAATTTGCCCAGTCTGTCTCGAGAACTATAAACTTCTAACAACATAATTTAGCTAGTAATAAAAATATACATGTGTTTGAAATGAATGCAAGTATTTATAGCACATTAATTGTGTAATTTCGGATATCTTAATTGCCACGCCCATCTGCATACGCTCTATTATAAATGGTCCATACTCTCACATGTATACACTAAATATAGGTATTATACAATGCGCGCCTCGGAAACACTTCATTATCAAAAGCTGCTATCGACTATCGATGATATAAGACATACATACATACATACATGAGTGTGTAGCTTGAAGTTTTGAATAGGATAGAATGGAATAGAAGGTGAGGCATCATATCATTATCACATTTGCTTTTTAATTGATTGATTTTATGGGCTTGTTAGCTGGGCTGTTGTTACACGCAATTTTATCGGCATATGCACATTACATGACATTTGTCTTTTCTTTTAGTCTTAGACGAGGGGAGAGTGTAGCCGTAGGTTTTGAATTTCCACTTACATTTTGCTTTTCTTGGAAGCTGGGTAGCGACCATGTTAGTCAGCCAGGGTTTGCGTAGACCACACCAATACTATAACAAGAAATAATTGTAACATTATGATTATAGTATAATATAATTAAGCAAGCTTTCCAGTCCCAAGCAATGACGGAATGAATTTACATCATTGACTCTATCAGGATTAATTAACGACAAATGATTTCAAAAATAAACAAAATGGTAAAGGAAAAGGGAGAATGGGATATGTCACTTTAGAAGATTAATTAGATTGTAAAGTTTAATTATCAATATAGTAGTATTTGGGTTGTTGGCCTTGCAGTTCATTCGTCAGAGAAAGGCCACTCTACATTTTCCACAATTCTTTTTTTTTTTTTTTATAACTTTTACACTTTGCTGTCACCCCACCCCACTTGTTAGATATACAAATGCCTTCAACTAAATTATACTGTATTTAATTACCAAGTTGGAATTTCTATGGAGTTGCAATTAAGGTTGCATAAACAAAGTGATTAACATACATAGGCTATATTATAATTAACTGATTCTTCTTGCTGATCAAGCCATTGGACAGCTTTTTCAAGTTGATTTTTATATATAAAAGCTCATAATCCATCTGCCGTTCAAAGCTAGTTCATTTTCAATGATCCCATCCTAATCCAACATGAAAAAAATTAGTTAAATAATTTTATTGTATCAAACATCCCACTTAGCATTGTAGATATAAAAACCGAATGCGGCCATTTAATTGAACTTGAGCTAACTATCTAGCTGGGAATTCAAGTGATGGCTTTGCTTGCTTCCTTTTTCGTTATTTGCTTGCGTGTTAAAGCCTTGTATGGGAATGACCTAGTAATTAGTTTAATGACAAATGGTGGGCAGGAGATTAATATAATATTATCCACGGGGTGGCTGCTGCTACAAGTGGGCTATGACAAGTTGGGTTGTTTAATTTTAGGGTAGCCAGCCCCATCCCCATCATGCATGTTTTGGGAAGTTAAAGGAATCATAATTCTATTAATTATTTAATCATGATTAAATATGTTGATTTAGTTCAATAAATGCAAACGTCACTCCAATCAGGGAGGATGACGAAATCTGCCCTGCCAAGCCTTCACAGAAATCACCAATGTTTAATTAATTTTATAAACAACCACCAAACAAGCTAATTAACAAGTTTATCATACGGCAATAATTGCTAAGAGGAAGAATAATAGATAAAATAATTTTATTATATTAATATTATTGATATAATAAAATTTTTTAATTAATAAAATAAAAATATATTTATTAATTAAATAATAATATTTTTTATTTATTATTAATAAATATATTTATATTATTTAAAACTCTCTTGTTAAGAATATATATGCTTTACCTAATGCTCAGTTGAGCAAGGAGTATATGCTAGGAAGTGAATGACCCGTGGGAAAACAATAAGAAGACAGACCTGACTAACTTAATACGAGGGCAACATGTATCATCCAGTTGCAGTTGCCCGCCACCACCGGAAAGTAGTGGTCCGTACGAATTTACCAAAATCAGGTCAAAACCCTAACCCCAGTTAGATAGACTCTCTGTCCTTTTCTTTTCTTTTACTCTTCTTTTTTTTTTTTTTTTAAATTTTGATTTAAAAAAGTATGAATTAAGTCAAATTGAAATAATAATTAATTTTCATGGTTGTTTAATGAGGCAAAAAAATCCAAAAATTTAGGAATAAAAAGAAATTTAAAAAAAGTACAAATAGAGTAGAGAGTGAAGGAATAAAATAGTGAATAAAAATAATAAATACAATACAATAGAAGCTCGTGCAATAGGAATAGGAATAGGAATACAAACCAGCTGGCTTTGAGGACCTTATCACTGAAAAATCACCAAAAAAAAAAAAAAGTGGTATAACACCCAGGATTATGACAATGACCAGCTCACATGACGACCCCCAGCCAGATAATACATTTGGGTCCCTTCCCTTCGTTTCCCTTCCCTTTCCCACGTATAAACTACTCCCTCCTTCCATTCTCCTTTCTCTTTCTCTCATAATTTCCATTTTCTCTCTTTTCTTTTGTATGTTCCCTTTTTTTTCAAGGTCAATAATAACAGCAAGAGCAAGTTTTGTACTCTTTTGAAACGTCCATGGTGGGCATAATCTCAAGTCTAGTTTCGTGTTTCAGTCTTCTTTAGTCAGATGACAAAAGCATCCACTTTCTTCTTCTTCTTCTTCTTCCATTCTCATTTCGTGAATAATCTTCTTTTCTTCTTCTTCAACCCTAGTTAAAAACAAACAAACAAACAAACAAACGAAACTAGAACTAGTACTAGTACTAGTAGAGTTTTGGTAGTATTACTGGTTGCTTCTTGTTTTGTTTTGATCTGTTCGTGTAGTAGACCCAGCAGCCTATCTTCTCTTCAAATCAGTACCATTATTGGGTTGATTTTTCTTCTTCGTCTTTGTTCTCTAGATCCATCTGCTAAGGCTAAAATTGGTGGTTCAAATCATGGAGCTTGGGTCAAACAGCAGAGAAGGTTTTTGTGAAGAAGATCAGATGGGTAAGGTTATGCTTCACTTCTCTTATTCTTCTTCTTCTTCCCCATCATCTTCATCTTCTCAGTACAACAAAACCCAGTTGCTTCCCATGAACAACAGCAATAGTTGGGACATTCAAATTCACGAAAGTCAACAAGAAATGGGTTCTTGGTTAGGCATCAGGTACGATCCATCTGCTGCAGCTGAAGAACATAACTCAAGGTCTAACGAAGAAGCAGCTGCATCTACAAAGGTTGATCTCATGGACGCTTCCCCAACAAACGATGAAGATGTTAGGAGTGCAACTGTTAGCATCGAAAAGGAACACATGTTCGATAAAGTTGTCACTCCAAGCGATGTGGGTAAGCTAAATCGTTTGGTCATTCCAAAACAGCATGCTGAAAAGTATTTCCCGTTAGATTCTTCTACAAACGAAAAAGGTCTTCTCTTGAATTTCGAAGATCGAAATGGAAAACCATGGAGATTTCGTTATTCCTACTGGAATAGCAGCCAAAGCTACGTCATGACCAAAGGCTGGAGCCGATTCGTGAAGGATAAAAAACTAGATGCAGGAGATATTGTCTCTTTTCAACGGGGTGTTGGCGAATTGGGCAAAGATCGTCTTTTCATTGACTGGAGGAGAAGACCCGATGCACCTGAAGCGGCGGCATCTTTTCGTTTTCAACACCATCTGTCATTTCACCAGTCGATTCCTCGGAATCCTTTGCTAATGAGACCACCAGTAGCGGCCATGGCAAGGGACCAATATCACTTGTCACAAATGAACAATTTTTACAATCAAAATAGCTACTACAATGGTAGTACTAATGTTGTAAGTCCTAGTGTAATGGGGTCAGTATTTTACTCGAGATCGCAGCCAGCAGCAACAGCAGTACAACCACAGGCACAAATGGGAATGGGAATGGTGGAGTGGCAGCAGCAGCAGCCGCAGCCGCAGCCGCAGCAGCAACAACAACAACAACGGTATCCTATAGTATTTGATTCGGTGCCGGTTGTCCAAGGAAAGGCAGCAGCAAAGAGATTAAGACTATTTGGTGTAAACATGGATTGCCCCATAACGGAGTCGGAGGGTCGTGACATATTGTCTTCAACAAGCATACAACATGCTTCAATGGCAATTCAGCCTTCTCAACTTTCTTCATCATCACAAACTCCTCTCCAGTTATGGCTCTACAATGGTACGTCACCTCCATCTGCCTTGCCTCCCGATTTTCTCAACAAAGGCAAGGCTTCCATGTCCTTTGATTCTAACACATGACCGCCATCGAAAGTGAAGAAGGAGACGGCAAGACAGCTAATCACTTTCTCCTTATACTATTTGGTGGAATGGTTCATATCTCTGTCTATACTTAATGAAGAGAATGATCAAAGGCCAGCACTATCAGAGATCGATTCTTATTGGGTAATTCTGGTTTAAATTTTGGGAGTATGTGAAGAATTTAGCAAGAGATGAGAATAGAGAATTACTAAGCTTATTCGGTTAACTTGTGTAAGTTTTAATTATATGATACATAATATTATAGAGATTATTAATGACAGATAGAAGTATCCGAAATCAATAGATTTATGATATATATATGTGTGTGTGTCTGTGTGTGCGCGCTGGAGAATTTCATTTCATTTCATGTTTGGCTCTTTCTAGTTCCAGGTTTCTCGAATCTGTATTGATCCAGTATTTTCGAACTGAATTAGTTTTGGAAGATATTTTTTATTCTCTTTGGCTGCCAATTACTCTCTTATTCTACACTGTTACCCCGTAGTAACAACCTTTCCTGCCTCAGTAACTGTGTACAGTATACTAGCTACCTGATATAATTGAAGTTTTGGGCTCTCTTTTGTCTTTACTTTGGTAGGTTGTTGTTCTTGTCGTAGCTTCGTTGGGCACGCCCGCAGGTTTTTCAGACAAATTTGCAGAGCTTTAAAAGGCAAGATCTATCTTAATTTCCATCAATTCTCTCTTTTAATTTTATTTTTCTTTTATTTTTAATTCTTGATCCCTTTTATTGTTTAACTGTTTTTACAATTTTTCTTTGTTGATCAGTCTTCGCATGCAATCTAATCAGCCTGTTTCTCCTCTGAACTCACTGCACACATAGCATTTCTAGGAGACAAAATGCGACTGCCGAATATTTTGATTTCCCTCTTATTAAATATATGTTTCTCTTTTACCAGCGGCAATAATTATATAGCAGTCAGAAGAAAACACTTAAAAATTTTAGGCGATCAGTAACAGTGTAACACTGCTGTATAACTAGCTGGAATTTCTCGTCATCTATAATGTCAAACAATTCACTTACACCATCAATCATTAATTATACCTCTTCCTTTCTCTTAAACTTATATTCCCTGCATACATTGTCCCAAGAAGAGCAAGTCATTGAATTTCAAAGATTTTTATGTTAACATTTAACTTAGCCTCCAAAATTTTCTCATTTTCTTTTGCTGTGATTATGACATTGATCGATCTCATTAGTTTCTGAGATTATGTCCTTTCCAAATACTTTTAGAAGTGAATTTGGATATATCAAGCAGCACAAGCAAACATATATATAGTTTCCACTATTTTGAGAGATGTCCTATGTATGTACCGGTCTGTCTACCTTCTAAAGTTTATTGTCAAAAGATGTAAGAATCAACAATGTACAAAATTTCCTCTCACTTTGAAAATTAGCTATCAACCGCACAATTTTTTTTTTTCCCGCGAAATTATATTTGATATCATTAAAAGTGTGTGTGTGTTTTTTTTTTTTCTGTTTTTCTGGGTAAATGTAAGATTGTTGTACGCAGAGATGGCGTCGAGCAAGAACTATATATTCCAGTTCATGTTACAGACAATTAAGGAGTTTCTTCACCACAGGTTATATGCATTTATACACTAATAATTGAAAATACTAGTACATCTCAACATTTCCTTTGTTAGGGAACACCGTGTAGAACTATCTACAATAACAATAGATTTTGAGCTACAAATTCTGTTTTTAGGTCTTGCATTTTTCCTGCAAAAAGGGACTGTATCTAATACTTACCTGTTTGAAAAAATATAATTAAATGATACCATGCATGCATCTCTATAAATTTAAGGCATAATCCTTCTTAAAAGTTATAAAGGCAGGAAATTCTGTGTGTAATCTCAACTTCTTTTCCAGAAGTAACATCTTGGACATGAATAACTCTAGTCACACTGTTACTTTTTTAGTAAAAACTTCTAGGTAAACGATTCTTCATTTTTATACGTTTGGACTCATGCCTTGCTTTGCTTAAACCTATCATAGGGAGTGCCTATTCCAAACACAAGGCTATTTCCCAGCATATTTTTCTGTCTCCGTCCAATTTCTCCACCTGTTTTAAGAATCAAAGACCTAGTTGATAATTTGAAAGGATGGAAAATAATTTTGCTGAAATTCATTAGAGAAAGCTGCATAGCTTCTAAGATTACTGCTGCTTGAACTGTAAATGATTGCTAGAACTTTAAGTTGGGCGCTAATGGTAATTAGATATCTTGAACATATGCACTATATTCTCTGTTAAAGTTATATCATCATTGACATCATTTACGTTAATGTTGAATGGATCAAATAAAGTCATCGAGGTTTCCTAGGGACTAAAACGATTTATTTTAGATGGAATTTGGATATTTACATGAATATTAAAAGAACTTATTCTTGAAAAAAACACAAACAAGAAAAGAGAGATTGCTTTAGGTAACATCTTAGAAAGTCAATTCAGTATCATTGACAAAACAAGTCATATATACTGAAATTAATCCATTTTTCTTAAGGCAATAGCACTTTGACTAGCTAACTATAAGTTGTAAAGTTTTCTTCTTTTCCATTATCTTTCTCGATTGAGTTTTGAAATCATAATATTCATCAAGCTTGCAAAGGGCAGGATGTTAGTAAAAAACAATAACAAAGACATTTACGCATGTATTTTCTATGTAAATCAAGATCAATAGGTAGAAATTTAAATGTTACAATGCCGTATAATTATAAATCAGTTATCTACCTTTTTTTTTTTTTTTGGTATTAATTAGAATATTATATATTTCTAGAATCCTGATCATTATTGATCCATAAATTTTAGATAGTGTTTGTTTAAAAAATATAACAGTTAGATATATATCTATGGTGCATAATCACATGATATAATGTTTGTTTTGTGGTAATCATTCAGCAATATTAGTCCATATGGCTTTTTCATTTCTGTAAATCCTTTTACATGATCGCATTGAAACTGTACATTGAGAAGTTGTTATACTTTTGAAGATTAGGAACTTTTTCAGTTATCCATGTTATCGATTCACTAATTAAGTTGCTAAAAGTTAATATATTTCTCCCGAGACTTCTCTAAAATGAAGCTCCATGGACGTATATGTGTATCGTTAATTGGGCTTAGTTAGGTGAGTGGCCATTGATCTATTTTCTGCGCTTTCATCTTGGTTTAATTTTTAATGATTGAGAACTCATATTGAGTCTAATGTTACATTGTGCGAGTTTCCGATTGATATCGTTTAACTCCCTATTATTACTTGAGGAGTGCATATCTATTTGAAACCGTTGCAATCTAGTTCTTGTGGCCGTTGTATTTATTCAAAATTCATGCTTTCGATTTTGTGTTTTGTATTCACAGGAATACAGATGACAATATATAATTGATTAAGGTCTATCATTAACAATGTTTTTCTTTCTTTTTCACAGGATCGCCAGCGTGCCATAGAACTGATTGTTTCCTTGGTTTAATTTCAGAGTTATATGCCACGATGTTTGCTACCTGATAATCTTTTAAGAATTGGGTAGACATATCAGTGGTGATACATATAATTGACAACAATTTTGCATAAACAATTAGTCAATTTTGGACATAAATTTTAAATGCTAGGGAATTAATTGTATGAAATTTAAGCAGTAGTACTTGCTTCATTTTCTTATCTAAACTTGGGGCTCAAATTCAGCGAAAGTGTGTTTGGAATTAAAACCAGGAAAAAAAATGATCAGCGAAAGAAAAGAAAGCGATTAGGTTACGAGATCAACAGCAGCATGCAGTTAATTAATCTCCAAATCCAATGGGTAAAAAGCTAAGCTGCTTAACAGTGATTAAGCTAAATCATTTGTCACACGGAATAAGAATTTTACATTAGAGTATCAAAGAATTACGAAAGGTAGCTAATGATATTATTGTAATTAATCTCCTTAAGTTTGTAATTGTCCTTGTCTTATTATTATGTGCAAATCATCAATGTACAGGAACTGCATTCATATTCACAAACTAGCACTTCAAACTACGAAAGAGAGCTTTTAATGGATTGGCCAATCAAATATTATACCACCAAGAGAACAACGTGTGTGTTTGTGTGTATCCTGCATGTGTCTATTAATTTAATAGATTGGAAATGAAATTTAAAAAAGAAAAAAAGGGGATAATGAAAGTCCGAAATCGTAGTTGGAGTGGAAGGGGACAAAGTGGGAGAGAGTAGGGTAGCGTGGTTTTAGTAGAGCGAGCAAGCAAGCAAGCAAGCATATATGAATGTTGTTATGATATTGATATGTATGTATGTATGTATGTCTGTATGATTTGGTAGATGTAGTAAAGTGAGGGGTCAGTGATATCAGTTAGATACACACATGCTATTGCTATATATGATGTATCGGGGGCCCTCCATGCATGCCCACTGTGAATATAGCATCTAGATTCCGTAAAGACGAGAGAGAGAACAGAGAAAGAGAATAGTACTGATGATCAATATTATTCATTAATTAATTCACGGAATGCAAATGCATCGTCATATTCATATCAGTAGTTATGATCAGTATAGCGTACTAGTGCTCTATCAACTGCATCATCACCAGTATCCTATTCAGTAATAGTAATTACTCAACGGCTAGGGCTGCTGCTTTTGGAGCCAAACTGCTGCGTTTCTGCTGCCTACTCACCCAGACAGCCGCAACGATTTCTTGTTCTTTCAACTTCTTCGCCCTCTATATATTTTTTGAATCTTCCTTTTTTTTCATTTTTCTGATCCTTTTTAACTCTATAATATTCCTTGGTTCATTTCTTTTTCTCTTTTTTACACTTTCTTGACTACTTCACCAATCTTGACATTGGTATGGCACGTGGCTCTGATATCAGCTCTTTGCAATCACATAAAATTAATAACCCTTGAAAAACGAAGAACAACCACGTGACTTTTAATTTGGTTGGTGCATGCTAACCCTAGCAGCTACTGCTACCTAAACCCAAATTTGTCCTTTTAATACAAACAGACAAATTGCCGAGTGCAAACAAAGGCAAAAGCAATCTGGTTTGTCCCGTGTTTCAACACCCGTTAAATCAAACAGCTATTCCTCAGAATTCACCACGTATAATGATATATCATTTGGAGTTTTCTTCTTTCTTTCTTTTATGGTTTATTTGCTAGTAAAAACAATTGTTTAAGGTTTCGAGAACACATGAGTTGATGGGTTAGAATTCAATATATATTAGTGTGTAAGCAAGGGATGCATGCGATTTTCGCAGCTCTCACATCACACGTTACATTAGATTTTATATGCAGAACAATCATTCAAGAGAAGTGATGAAGTCAGGGAGCAGCAGTTGCAGCAGAACAAACATGAAACTAGTAAGTTAGTTTGTCAACGAGAGATCGAAGCTGGCAAGGAAAATGAACCAAACAGAACTTCAACAGAGAATGGAAACCTCAACAGAGAAAACAGTCCCCACACTACGAAGACGGATTTTTTTTTGTTTTTGGGCTTAGGGTTGGTAGAATAGGCGCAATCAATGACGACAATAAATGAAATAAAGAAAAGAAAAAATAAATATATAAAGAAGAAAAGTTGGAGCAGGCAAGCAACAACAGAGGAGAGAGGGACGCGTGCATTTGAATCGCAGTCCCTATAATTAATGGAATTGATGGGATGTGGACCACGTTTTGTTTTGTTTTGTTTTGTTTTGTTTTGGTTTTTTTTGGCTTTGCGTTTAAATGTACTAACTTCTCGTGAGCTGATCTGATCCGATCCTCTGTTCCTTCTCTTTCTCTTTCTCTTTCTCTTTCTCTCATGCGTTGCACATTACCGTACGGTGACCCCCTACATACATACATACATACATATATATATATATATATATATATATTGCTTTGGATTTATTCTGGTACAACTTTTTCTTCAAAGGAAAGCGAAAGCCCGGACCTCAGAGCGTGTGCAATGCATGCACGCTGTCTTTTCGTCACTTTGGTATCTATATTCAACACACGCACGCACGCACGCACACACTCAGCAGTCCATTTCCATCTGATCCCAAGCTAGCCAAAAAGTTAAAATTGACCAGGATTATCGGTTGAACAATCAACGGTTCTCATCAGTTTATATATACTGGAAGCTCTTCATCACTTCACTTTATAGTTTTTCGTTATTATACATCATGCACAAAGTAATGCAAAACCCAAAAACGAGAAGGAGAAGAAGATCAAGAAACCAAAGAAAAAGCCGTAAAGATATGTCATATATACAACATTTAATTATTTGTTTAAAATAAACATTATTTGTACACACAAATATGATGAATTGATGATTTATGATACGAAGAAGGAAGCAAAGGAAATTAAGATAATGAGGTGAGGTAACAGAGTGTGAGATATCAGTGGGCCTCACTGCAAAAAATTTTCTGACCCACCTGGGGCCGAAGATGAGATGGGGATGACTTTTCTGCCCTACACAAATTTGCTGATTTGGTTTCGGACGCCCTTCCTCCTTCCCTCCCTCCTCATTCAATGCCAATCCCCGCTACCCACCCAGATTTTTCCTATGCTTAATCTGTCTATCCCTAACGCCAACCACGCATAAACCATCTACTTCACTTCTTCTTCTTCTTTCTTCCTTCCAATCTTTCCTTTTTGGACACTCTTTTTTGTCCACATTCTATTGTTTTCTTTCTTTTCTTCATGCATGCTTTATTCTTCTTTTCTTATGCTTTACTCAACCCATTTTCTTTTATTGAAAAATACACAATGTGTTTGATTATTTATGCTCTTTTACATTGATTCATGTGACTGGACCATATGAAAGAGAAATGTATGATTACAGCTAAATTAGAGTGTGGGTTTGGCAGCATCTCTCTAAAATGACAAAATAGTTTTGTTTTTCAAATTTCTTGGCCAATTACTGGGTGTTATCATAAATGGACGCCAAATTGCTAATGCCATGGGTAGAAGTGAAAACAGAGGTCCCCACTTCGATGAAATGAATGAATGAATGAATGAACGGTAACTTTTCTCTGTCTTCGTAAATGAATATGGTTTGTCCTTGTACTTCCAACTGCCTATTCAAAACTTATGCGTGTTTATGTTTCACTTTTGTACTCTTTATAGAAATAAATGACCTTGTTGTTCTTCTCTTTTTATCCTATTCTTTCACTCAGATCCGATTCCTGCAATGCACTCTGATTCCGGTTGCTTTTCTGTTAGCATCGACTAATTAATACTAAAATCTCGAGTTTGGACGCTGCATTTCCTGCTCTTCCTTTGATTTGTGTTAGAATTTTCAATGTTACTTTTGGGCTCAACCCAGTCCAATATGATACTTCTAAATTTTGTGCCAAATCCTGCTGTCAAAAGAAAAACCTAGGGCCCAGTACATGCCCAATAACTCATGGAAAAAGGACAATACATTAGAGCCCAAAATGAACGGAGAGAGACAATTTTCTTTTACAATTATGTTGTTGATCTTCCATTTAGCTTACCAAAATAGGTGAATAAACAAAGAGAGCAGCAACTTGGTTTCCTAAAAGCCACCGCGAAACGGTTGAGTGTCTTAGAGATTTGGCAATTTGGAGTTCATTATTGATAATATTTTGTCGCCTGGATCATCAAGGCTGAATAGAGTAAGCAATTTTGAGTAATTTCAGAACTTTGAAAGTCAGAAGCTTCCATATTTTTAGCCCCAAATTGAGCCACAAGGATGATTTACAGAAAATATATATGATATTTTTCTCGTTTATAGAGAGCCTATACAGTTTTGGTGCTTCTGGTTTTTGCCATAAATCAATATTTAACAATATCAGTGCCAAAAAATCCCACAACGGTTTTGTATCTGACGAATATTCAGGAACCATCCCAGCAGAAAATCGTTTCCTTTTCATCCAAATTATCTAAGTCATCAACCTAACCTGTCAAAGATGCAGAATCAAACACTTAGAGAGATCCTCAGCATCTGTTGACAATCAAATAAAACTATAATGAGTGGCATTCAGCGGATAACTAGCTAAACGGCCTCAGATTCCAAACTACCAATCAATCTTTCACTGACAATAAATACCAAGAGATTATGGACCGTGATATGATAAAATAACTGCCAGACCACCTAACGACCCACATATTTGGCCGCGTCAGTTAAGAAATTAATCTTACCCTTTATCCGATTGACCTAACCAGCAGGCGCATGCGTGGGAAAATATTCTCTATAAATCATAAACATGGTGAAGCTTCCTCTAGACACAAGTACTCATTCAAAAAAGGTTGAGGGTTCATTTCTTCCACAATTTGATGTTTTTCTTTCCAAGCACTCCCAACAATCTGTATGTTGCATCCCAGACAGTAAATATTTGTATATTTACAGATAATGATATGGAATTCAAAGGATAATATTGCCAATGTCACAACAGCAGATGATACCTGAGTGATTTCATCGCCCTTCTTAACGCCTTCATTGCTTCTTGAAGATGAAGAACCCACCACTTTATTGCTTGACTTCGGAATGCACTCTTTTGCTTGTCCCAATCATGTGCAACAGCTACAGGCTTCAGCCTCATTACCTGGAATTCCTAGTTTGGTCAATGACACACGCAGTATTCAATTACTCTACAAATGATAATAATTATTCAATTTAAATCATTTGACTTTGATCTCATATCAAAATAGATAAGACACGAGCTATCTGCGAGCAGACCTAAATGCATTATTCAGTTATAAAAAAAAAAAAAAAGCAAGCAAGTTTCTGTCAAGCCAAAGCAAAGTTTCTCTCCACAGTTCGCTAATTCCAGAATACTTCATGTGAGCCTCATTCATCAGCAAAAATAATTTACCGATGCTTTTTGCAAATCAGATCAACGACATTCAAATTTAAACAACATCATACCTTCTGACGATCAGTTAACTTCAGCGGACAGTATGTAGTGCACAGATGACCTGATTCAGATTTGAAGCCCTTTGTCCAACCTCATTTGTGATACATACAGTAAGGTTATCAATTATATGCTGGATCATATCATGCTCGTCTTCATTTATTGGATCTAAATCATTTTCATAGTTCCATCTGAGCAACTCTGACAAATCATGCATTGTATTAATCACTGTATGAACATTTATTTTGGGTGGTGCAGACTTTGATTCACTTCGGTGTGTCCCACTGAATTCAGAAGGAACTCGATCTCTAGAGACGAGCGTAGTCAAGATATTCCCTGTTGTAGGAAATGACAAACTGGTGGAACCACTATGTATGGAACGCTTGCTACCGTCAGCAGAGCCCAAAATATTTGCCCCTGTCAAACCCTGACAACTTGAAGTACAGTGCTTCCCCACGGGACATGATCGATCACTGGATGAAGGATAGAGCACAGAACTATTTCTCTTGTTGGGGCATGTTCCTGCTTTGACATAATCAGTTAATCTGTGTTCTTTAGCTAACAAAACAACTGAAGAAGCAGCATTCTTGAAAGATTGAGGAATCATTTCCTTCACATTTGTTCTCAAGATATTCTGGCACTTCCAGGAAAAAAATCAGGTGCCATTGGATTAAAACTTCTACGTGCTTCAACTTTAGGAACTTCTGGACTCACAGGTCCAGGAACTTGAAATGCAGATTGATAAACCCCTGTTCCTTTCCAACAGGGTGAATCCACATCAGAGTCATTCTCGTCAAATGTTAAGAATTTGAACAGGAACAGCTGATTCAGCATTATGCGAGTCAAAATTATAGTTGTCAGGAACATCAGGAGAAAGATCCGTTTTACCATGACTAACGTATTTATAGCCTCATTAACAACAGTTTCATCATTCTGTTTTTCTTTGCCTTTGTCTATCGGGATTTTTTCATGGCATGCCATCTGGTCTTCGGCATTCAGTAGGGCGTATGGCTCCATTACAGCAGATGGATTAAAGCCACAATATTTCTCCTTGATAACAGCAGCATCGTCATTGCAAGAATCCAAATTGTGACCCGTAAACAACTTCCAAATTGTGGTTGAGCCAAAGCGGATGAACGAGACGCAAACGTGAACGATTTTCCTTTGCACTTTCATCACTTTCTTCTTTTCAATAGAAAAACTCGAATGTAGAGAAAAGATTGAAGCTAATATCAAGTTTAAGAACAGCAAACCAAGAGCTGAAAATTATCTATTTTGCATCTTCCTTCCTTGTTGATCTCCCCCCGCTTCGTAAGACACGCCTTCTGCTACTGTCCTGTAATTTCCTTATTCTTCGGAATTGGAAAGGCCTTATCACCTTTATCTTACTCGGGACTTTTCTTTTAATAATTGTTTCCATTTTTATTTGATTATATGCTTATTTATTATATAAATTTATGCCTAATTCTTTTTAACTCACAAAATTAGAATTCCCAAAGTTATAACTAATTTTTTTAGGACAGTGAGAAGGAAATAAATAAATAATAAAGAGCAACCATAATTAGATTGGTTGTACAAGCGTGAAAAGTGAGTATACTACATTTTTAGCTTAATATGCAAGTAAAGTAAAAGAATCTTCGAACGTTTATAGCAGGAATACAGATGTATCAATTGCCTTGCCTTGCCTTCTCCACCAAGAAAAAAAAAAAAAAAAGTTAAAAAAGCTAGAGGTTGGGAGAAAGTGAGCACGAAATATTTATGCGAAACAAGACATTAATATTATACATTAGAGAGAGTGAGTGAGAAAGTAGAGATCAAATTACAGATTGATAACAGTAGATGGATAGATATAAATTACATGACAGAACAAGCATTGACATTATCATCATTGAACATGTTGCTGACTTTGTCGTCTCCCCGATGAGTTGGGTGAAGGTTGCCACGTCTCTCCCCAACGTTGTAGCCATGCCTGTAGTAGTTGTAACTCTCCTTGAATTCTCGAGTTGTGTCTTTGAAATATTCATTTGTAGATGTGAAATACAAGGGTATGTCAGGGTTAGGCCAGAATTCAGCTCTCTTTCCTGCTCTTCTTACTGCCTTGAGCACTTTGTTCCGATCGACGTACCCGATTACCGTCACTTTTTCCAATTCTAGGTCTACCTCCACAGAATCAATACCTAATGCATAAAACAACAACAATAATAATAATAATTATAATAATAAATTTACAGAGAAAGAAATAGGAAATATATACATATCTCATATGAATTGTCAATCGTTCGTACCTCTAAGCTTGTAAATGGCGTTTTTGACAACTCTTTCGCAGCCAGTGCAGCACATCCTGACTTTGAGCTCCACAGTCTGTAAATTAGTTACTTAGAACAACAGGATATATAACATAATACTGTTTCATCTTAAAACTTTATATGTAGGAAACCAAATTAAACCTAGCAGTTATCTATAGCTACTAATTGATCAAGATATGAACGTGATTGATTATATTACATGTATGGGATTTCTTACATTCACTAAGGCCATCTGAGACCTGGAGTTAAACTATATATATATATATATATATATTGTTGTTGTTGTTGTCTTGTATCTATGTTCTAATTACAATAGTTAAAAGTAAAAGCTGCTACACAAAAAGTGATTTGGAGGTGCTTATAACCCACCAAAAAAAAAAAAAACCCAAAGGTGAAGCTAAAGATTAGACTCTGCTTCATTTTTCTTTGGTTCATTAATTATTATGTTGATATATATGTATAAATAAATATATTTATGAATTTTTCTCACACTGAAGCCAAAAGAAAAAAAATGATAATACATACATACATACATACATATGCATGATGAAGAAAGGGATGGATGGAACCTGCAAAGAAAGTGGCTTTCCCTTTGGCATGCTGGTTCTGAATTTGTGATGATCTGGAGCTGGAACGGGATAATGAAAGAAACAGAATGCAATGGATGAAATAAGAGAGCGCAATACTTTAGCAAGTAGGTTAGCCATGGCGTAATAGCTGCTCTTCAATGTATAGTGTTATTGATCAAGGAAAAGAAAGGAAAGGAAACCTGGAAGATATTCTCTATTCTCTGTTATCTATCTATCTATATCATTGTGTTTGGAATTGGCATCGCTTCCCTTAACCTGTAATATATTCCAAAGATCTTATAAATACTATTCCTTAATTCCATGGGATGGGATGGGAGTGGTAGCTAGCTGTTTCTTGTACCTAAATACACACAAATTAATATATAAACAAAACTTGGTTTAGACTTCCAAGTCTCCTCTCCTCTCCTCTCCTCACATGATAAGATTAAAACCTTTTAGAAGAGGAGTGGTATCGTTAATAACATATACTTGAAACGTTGGTCAGGTGAGGTGAGGCAAACATGTCTATAGCTATACGTATTGGTTTAAGCAATTAAGGAAAGCAGCTACCCATAGGTATGTGATGCTAAGGTACATTAATATTCTTTGAAGATTACTCCTACCACCACCGCCACCACTACGCTCAATGCTGTGTGTGTAGACACACACTCTTTGATAGTTTTATTCCCTCGGTCACACATTTAAATGCCCTGAGAAAAGAGAACCTTCGTGTTCCACCATACTTTTTCCGTTCAATAGTTATGTATAAAAAGACAACATCAATTTGTAATTTTTATTAATAAAAAAAATTATATATGCTATACATAGTTCACATTAATTTAATTGATTAACGCAAAGCTAGCCAGCAGGAGGAAACGTAATTAATTAATTTGGTTACCTAATTAATTATGTGTGTGTGTGTATATATATATATATATTCCACTGAAATTGAATATATACTCTCTAGTTTCTTTGGTTTCCCACATTTATTCATTAAGAAAAAGGCAACAGGCATCTATGAATCTTGAAATAAATAAAATTAGTTAGCTTTATTAGTATTCCATTCCATGAATCACTAACACTATAAGTCATAAACACTAATTAAAGCTCATTA
Source organism: Swietenia macrophylla (assembly GCA_032401905.1). NCBI lineage: Eukaryota > Viridiplantae > Streptophyta > Magnoliopsida > Sapindales > Meliaceae > Swietenia > Swietenia macrophylla. Next base: position 91,770 of record CP135568.1, on the reverse strand, counting down.
ACTTTAGAGGTTCTAGTTCCAATTCCGATTGTATTATTCTTTCCACACACTGGAACTCCCTTGCTACTTTACTACACGTAATCCACACGGCCTTCTATAAGCTTCATCCGCATCTGTCCCAACACGGGTCTCTGTCGTAACTGACAAACAAACAACCCAATCTAATCTAATATAATCCAATCCAATCCAATCCTGTTCCTGCTCCCGCTTCATGAATCCAATTCGATGGAACCCATCTTAATCAGCATCACAACACATTAATTCTATCTCATTCATTCAAAATTACTTAATGGATTACATGAATAGAAGAAATATAAACCAAGTACCAGATTCATTCATAAATGATTCATTATCTGCTAAAACAAAACAAAACAAAACAAGACTAAGAATATACAGAGGGATGGGATTTAGATGCATCCAATTCCAGTCGCATCATCTAATCTTTACTAAAACAATTAATTAAGCTTGAAGCAGGGGAGGACTTGTCCTGAAGGCGGAGGTGGAAGACACAAATGGAAGACTGCGAAGGATGAGAAAGCGAATACGTCTTGGAAAAGGAGCTTCCTGAAACAGATGCTCCAGAACTCTCGCTAACAGCACCGTGTACTCTTCCAGTAGCTCTGCCACTATTGCAACTAGTATCATCTCTCTCTCTCTCTCTCTCTCAGACCGTCAATCTCAATTCCGGACAAACCAAGTCTTCAACAATTTACTGCCTCATAAATGATTGTTTTAAACCAAGCAATAGCCATTTGGTTTGATATTACCACTGCCCAGTTTCCACTTCCAGTGTGCTGCTGTTTCTGCTTTGCCTCCTTACACGCGTACTACTGCTTGCTTTTATCTATCTTACTCATCTTTTATTCGCATCCATCGGTTTAGTTGAGTTGTAATTTACTATTCTCTTTTTGGATTTCTCAATCTCTAGCCCATCCTTATCCTTTCCATTACATTAATTAATTAATTTAGCACGATTTCATTTTATATAGATATATATATATATATATATATTTATATAAAATATTTATCTGCTGCTGCTTTCTTCTTATATGCCACATAATTAAGTGAAACAAGGCACTACCTAGCTACATTTGTCTTCCCTGTACAAGAAATAATATACAAAACACTTATCTTAGCTTTCATTAAAATTAGGATCCAAGGTGTACAACCAAATAAACCCATGTAGAGATGGCTGTTTGCGTTGTTCTCCCTCCAGTCAATCTTACTTTATGTTATTATGTATATGCAACAACAAACAATCCGTCCGTCCGTCCGTCCGTCCGTCAACCCAAGCCAAGCCTGCGTCCACACACTTCGATTGCATTTTCAGGAAACCAAACCAAAGCCCTTTTTAATTGCCTCAACTTGCAAGCATATCGTTTCTCTTTCATATAAATTCACTGAATTTAGTCCATTGGAAAAACCAGATTCTTCCACAATGCCACCGCCACAACACAACCACACCACCGACCCTCCCACCCCAAAAAAAAAAAAAAGCCCTGTTTACGACTATTAAATACCCAGCCAATATTAACACCAGGCTAAAAAAACACGCGGTAATCTCATAATTTACCAAAAAAACTAACAGTAATTATTCAGTGTAGTGCACAATTATACCTAGTTTACATATTTTAGAGCAGCATTTACATATCTATCCCTCCCTGTTTCCTACCAAGTAAACATCAACAATTACAACAAGCCCCTACAGCAAGCTAGGGCAGTTTAAGTAAAACATCAGGATCCTGAATACCTGCATATCCCGGCCAGCGTAACGAAGAAGATAATAATCAGGAAGACACTGATCTTATGAACTAATGATGATCTTTGTCCAGGAGGCGCAGACGGTGCCTCCATGGACACTGATGGCTCCCTCTTGTGGATGCCAGATTCATCACATTTCACCCTTAATCTCAGTTTTGTAGATGATTCTTCTGTAATTTCCCTGCTTTTATCAAACTTAATCACCTGGCTCCCTCCGTCTGGGTCATCAAAAGTATGACTCTCTTCAGCAGTTTCATGGACCTGCATGTGACAAATTATAGACTCAATAGACAAGAATGCCTATCATTAGTGATTTTAACAGTATAGAGCCCAGTAAGCAATACCTCACTGATGGCTGATTGTACTTCATCTTCTTCTTTACTGTGACTTGTATCTTTCTGCTCACCACTGCCAACTGGTGCAGGAGAAAGTTTCATCAGCAATCGAATTCTTCTCGGAGCAGTGCCCTGAGTTACAAAATTAAATGAATTTGGTCGTTGTTGAGGCTGCCGAGTTCTAATTCTGATTTCTGTTCCACCAGCAAAATCACCACCGTTGTTCACAGAATTCTTTAAAGCGGTTGACAGATCGTTACCACAGAATGAACCCAGGCCAGAATTATCTGACAAACTAACTACAGAATTATCTTTATTGTTGCCAATACTTTCCTTTCCAAGTTCCTGGTCATAGAGTGAGGCTACAGCCAAGCATGATTCAGAAGTTGGTGGCTGTAATAATTCATTGCTCTCAAGATGATCATTAAAAGATCCTGAAGATCCCATTACCCAATCGCGCTGCCGTACAGGAAACAGCAAGTTCATTTAAGCAGGTTAAAATTTCCTTAGAGGGACAAATTGCTTACCATGCAAAGAAGAATACTAATAATGCCAGCAATTCACTTTATAAAGTTGTAATAGCTAAACATAAAACAGCTAATATGATACAGACCAGCATGGTGGCTCATAAACTACTGAGAGCTCATAGATTTACCTGTACATGGGCCATATCAGCATCTGTCTCACTGAATGTGCTGTTGTCTTTGACATGAAAATTTCCCGAGGATGTTGTCTGTGACATATAAATTCCATCGACTATTTTACTCTCAACATCCAACTCCTTCTGGCCGGTTGACTCTTCACAAGAAAATTCCTCTTGGTTATTTAAAACCTCATACAACAACTCTGAAAAGGAAACATCCTGTTCACTGGTGCCATCCTGAAAATGCGGTCCAAAATGATCATTGCCGAAGTCACTGGCATAAGGTGAATCCAACAATGATCCTAGCCCTGCATTAATTGGCGATTGCATTGGAGAGAATATTTTGCAATCAATTTGGCCATTACTTGGCAGCTCATACTGATAGGAATTTTCTGCCAGACCGAGATATTCCTATAATAAAAAGCAGAGAAACAAAAGTCCGCCCTCAGTTAGTATGTTTATTTTATCTCATGATAGAAATATAAATTTAGAGGCATAAATAAAATCAATTTGTTACCTCTACTCCCGTGCCTTCTGTTGAATGATCTTCCACATCAGAAGCCATATGACTATTGGAGCAGCTCTCAACAGGCACAGCAGCAATAGGGGTGACGTAGTCAGACATTGTGCTTTCTTGAACTAGATCTGACGAGGTGTCTTCAGGGGATGATTTATTTGTAGCAGGAGATTCAGTTTGTTCTGCTTCGACTGCATTCTTCTCCTCTGGCTTTTGGAACAAGCGACAGAGGACGAAAGCAGCCTGCATCCATGGAAAGAAGAAATATTAAGCTAGAGATTTTATAAAAATGCCTATACTAATTACATAATACAGATCATAAACCTTCATAATCAAAGTCTATTCCCTTCAATCGGTCACAGCTGAGTTTTATATAATTTAAAAAAAGGCGGAAGAACTGATAAAATTAAGTCAGATAAGATGAGAAGAAAGATAACGAACCTGACCAGGTTTGGTAACCTGGAGATCTTTATCAGTGGCACGGTACTCGTGCATGATCCAGTTGGTGCGTTCACCTTTAGGAGCACGACCTCGATAGAAAACCAAAGTCTTCTTCATTCCTATGCAATTATTAGACCCTGACTTTCGGCACTTTATTGTCCGATCCTTACCTGTAGCCTTCCAGTATCCGGCGTCAGTAGCACGATTCGAACGAAGCCCGTTCGGGTATTTTCTATCGCGCGGGCAGAAAAAGAACCACTCCGGATCATTCGTCTTTATTATCGATAAGCCTATTTTTTCAACAATAATAAATTAAAAAGAAAAAAGAAAGAATCTTAGTCCCGAAGAATTATTCATGATCCTTGATTACGAAGGAATAAAGCAATTTTTGACTACCAACCACTTCGAATTATACGAATCAAAAACGATTTCTAAACAAAAAATCAGAATACCAGGCAAATCCCAGGGCTCCCATTTGCAGACGTCAATTTCGGGAATAACTTCGACCTCCGAATCGCGGCGGTTGATCTTCAATCTGAGGTAATGGTTAATCAGTTCCTCGTCTGTAGGCCGGAATCTGAATCCCAACGGCAGAGATTCCATGTATAATGCTGTCATCTTCACCAAGTAATTTTTCGACAGATTTCTAATTTCCTGCTCTCAGCTTGCTTTACCGAATGTTATGCAGTGTGTTTCTTTTACCGTCTTGCACGCGCTTTCCTCTCTTCTCTTATAGAGCAACACGTGTGACTCCCGTCCTTCAAAAATCCAAACGCATGTAGGCCTATCCAATAATCTTCAGACAAGTCAACATGTCACGACTAAACCGCGTGCTCTTCTGAGCACCGCGATGCGTTCCTGCCCATTTTTCCAAATACGCCGCCGTTTCCATATCTTGAGGCACAAGGCTCTTGATTCCCTGCTTTTGAGCTCTTGTGCGACTCTTCAACGAACAAATTTTTGAGACTGGTTGATCACGTGCTATTTCGAATAACCACAGACTAACTCCAAAAGCCACACCTTTCCCAGCCGACATGGAAAGTTTTCATGTCACCTTTTCTTTCTTCACTAATTTCTAATGTAGTAACGCACATACATTCCTTCATATTCTGTAATTTACGTAATCCATGGTTTGTATTAACTAAATGGGTTGAGAACAAAATATGGTTTCACCTTTACTACCACCTGCAAACTTTTCTTTATTTTCATATTGGGTACAAAGTATTTAGAGAACCCGTTGAAAGGAGGTCATGGGAGAAGATCGTGAAAAATTGATTGTAGGGCCAGTAAATCGTAGACAACTCCTTAAATTATATCCTGCAGCAACATGCCTGTATCTGTATTCCCTCAAATTCCACATAAGGATATCGAGTAACGCCGGAATCCCAATGGTCTCCATGTCTTCATTACTGTGTTCCCAACTCGCAAAGAGCCATATATTGCAGGATGCCATGGCCTTTCGAGTTTGATCAGGGCATTAGCTATGAATCCTGATTGGACCCCTATTTCCCCTCCCCTCAAATCCGGCACGCGCCAGCCATTAGGTGTCGTGGGAATGAATTTTGTTGGCATGACATTTTAAACTTCTGTCCCTTAAATCACCTAGATTTGAGGGCATGCGTCGTGAGAACAGCGCCCCATATATAATATGAGCATCCTAATCCATTGAAACGGCATGGCATGAATACAGATCATAAGAAATCGCAGTGGCTATCCACATAGCAGCTTCATGTCAAACCTTAATCTTTAGTTTTTCGATGCATCCAAGAATAATGTTTCAATATCCCCTTGTGGTGCACCGTTGTTGACAATGACCAACAATGATGCCCTCAAGAAACAACGAACAAGATGAACATTTTTAGAAGCATGATTCAACATGAAACAACAGTAAAGATAGCATTGCCATCATGTATATGACTACAAAAATGATCCAATAGATTGTCACCAATAAGACCCTACCCTTTCACGATCTTGTGATCTGAAGGTTGGGTCAATAGTCCATACCATGTAATTTGTCTGCACCGTGAAAAATACAGAGAATCAAAATTTATACATATCTATTAGAAGCTTCAAACTCGTATCAAAACCAAATTCTTAATTCCTTTGCAGCGTTTGGTGTCCTTAATTTCCAGCAAACTTATTGTCATCAATACTTAATGGCTCTTCGATGGGCAGTGCCACTCATTCATAAACATGGTTTGCCATATCTCCTTCCAATCATGATAAGGTACGTATTGCCATGGTGTATGATGAATATAAAACATATGCCCACAGGTGTATTACCATAAATTCACAACGAAAACCCATCCATAGTGGACCCAGTTCCAAACTTAAATACCAAAAAAATAGCCTGTAAGGCTTTCAAGCACTTGGAAGACAAAACAAATTCAACTTCAAATATTAAAGAAAAAAAAGTCAGATATCATATATAAATGTTACCCTTCTTTGGTTTGGTTCCAATCTATGAACAAATACCAGTGAAGATTCATTGTCCCATCATTCTAAATTTGAAGTCAAACAATTCTTTTCCTTAAGTCTCGGACAAATTACAAATTAAAAACAAAAACAGAGTAAGCTTCACAAAAGCATTAAAATCCTGTGCACAAGATGAACCCACCGTCAAGTGATCCTCCACCTTTTTTAGCTGTAAAATAAATTTAAATTCTTGTCTTGCCGTCTAAGGCCCCTCTATCTCCCCTTTATTCCCAAAAATAGCACACTACGCCTCTATTTATATCCCTTGTACGTCAATTTCAGTTTCCATCTCCAACTTGTCTTTGCTAGCCAACCCAAATCTTGCTATCGTAAATACATAAGCACCATGCTTTCTGAAACTTTGAAGCAGTCCAGTTACGCACGCACTCCAACAGAAGGAGAGAAGCATAAGTATAAAGAACTTGATCGTGAAATCAGAAACATGGTCAATGCGATCACTGAGCGCATTACTGATCATCACAAGCCAGGTTCAAGTCTCCACCACCAAGACGACGATGATGAACGTGGCGTCAGAATCATCACCCTTGCTGGAACCAACAGCGGAGCAACTATGAGAAGCGAGCTGGATGATAAACAAAATCCTCGTGGAGTTTCAATTGGTGAGCCTGAACCTTTGAATACCTATATTAACAGCAATTTCCAAGCTGTCAATAACTCAATCATGCTCAGTAGCAGCTACAACACCAATGATCCCGGCGTTCATTTGGACATCACTGACGTTTTCGAGCACCATGGTCACAAACTAGAGAAGCAGCATGGAAAGAAAGGAAATAAGAAAGATAAGGAAACCTTCAAGAGTGACCAACACTCCGAAAAATCTGATTGAGCTGGGTTATATTTCACCAGCAGAACGCAGCATCTACAATAAGTCTTTGTACTCTTTGAAAATGGTGGATAAATTGTCTTTTTCAGCTGATTATATCTATTGCATTAGGAGGTTCCGGTTTCATTTACTTGTGTATCATGATAGTTCAATGCGAGTATGCGTATCTGCTCTTTGGAGTGCTATGCAGAACAATAAATCTAAGTATTTCAATTGTCAAGTTTTATTGTTGATTCTGGGGACTTCCATTTAATTCTAACCTGTGATTTTTTATTTTCCTAGGTGATTGCTGAAGGTTTTTTTTCCAACAAAATGCCCCATTCTCTACCACTACTGTAGGAGAGATATATTACTGCACTTGGAATTGATCCTTACCCCAAATCTAAGTTTTCTCAATAGTATGACGAATAGATGTGTTCAAAAAATCATGTTTAGATCTGAATGGAGTAATGAAAATCTTATCTCAGTTGAAACTGTCCTGAAATTCAATAACTTTGCCCTTGTCTTGGATAATATATAAATGCTACTCTCTCTGTAATTTTCCTTCTTCATTAGGCATTGATTCGTAGGGGTATTGAACAGACTTAGCAACAATTGAAATAAGAAAGGAAGAAGAGTTTCTAAACTTTTATTTTTGTGGAAAGATTGAAAGGACATTCGAAATATACATCACAAGTGAGGTTATAACAAACTGCACATACTGCATAAAGTTCGATAAGGGCGAACATTAGATTTTTTAAGTTTCAGAAAATATTTAGCAACTTCAACTTGATCTCAGGGACAATTTGAGGCAGAGGAGACACCAGCAATACCTTGCAACTGTGGCTCTTGTTCCTTGTTCTCTTCAGCTGCTTGAGCTACCTTTGATGCACAATTTTGCATTTCTTTGTTCTTTCCCCACAGAACAATGTACAATCCGATTATCACGATAATTGATCCCAACAGACTGTGCATTCAAGCATCAAAAAGATCATAAAAAGGTTGAATTTGTCAATAATTGTTAATAAAATACTGAGATAATCAGAAGAAATTACCTTCCAAGATGAAGTCCCTCATGCAGAATGGGAATATCAAACATGGCTGCCATTATTTGAACAAGGGGACTAAATGCTGCTGTAAAAACCGGACCTTTCTTCTTGACACACCATGACAATCCCACAAAACATAATCCCGATCCTACTATTCCCTGCATAAACAGATGATTCATTACCTGTTAATTACTAATGAAAATGGGTCACAGCACTAATCATTGAAAACTTAGTCTGTCCATTTTAAAACCAAAAAGCAGAAACTTACAGCGTAGAGGACTGACATGATTTCTATTTTTCCTTTGAGAATCCACACAGAAAAGTTCCTGTTTGTGGTGGCAAAACTCAAGATAGTAGACTGAATGGCACCGAAGAAGGAAGCGATGGCTGAGCTTGAATACTGACAGGGATATCTCTTGCTTATATATGATTGAATAAGAAACCATGAAGACCACAAAAGTGTTCCCACAGTTAAAGCTATGGTACCAACAGTCCATTTCTCTTTCCTTCTGGCAGAATGCATTTGCATAGCTCCCGTTGAAGTTTTGGCTTGAGAGTGTGAATTGTTAAACAATGGAGTTCCTCTGTAAAGAGTTAGCACCAAAGCTCCGCCAATGCACAACAGGGTACCAACTACTTTGGCTTTTCCACTGTTTTGCTTTATGTTCAGAGTCTCAAACCTGCCACAGAAAACAGAGAAATATCAAATTTCCATGCATGGGCTGAGAAGAATTGAATTGAATTTAGGTGATATATAGTTACACATTCATACCCAAATGGTAGAGCCATTATAAATGTGATTACGGGAACCATGTTGATGAAGGCACAAGCAACTGTTGCAGACGTGTATTGAATTCCGAGAAGGAAAAAGTACTGAATCAGCGATGTCCTACAAGCATCATATGGTGATGGATGAACTGATGAAAGTTTAATAAATCAGTGTAAATATCAGTAGAACTAACCCCACAATTGCGCTGAAAAAGAGGTAACACAAGATGCGAAGTGTGAGCTTCGGTCTACTATTCCTGCAAACAAGTTTGGTTTGAATTATACATAACTTAAATATCCAAAGGAAGGTTTTAGCTCAAGCTACAAGCAGCAATAAGTGTTTAATATGCTTTCAGGCAATCGGAATTTAGTTTATTTGGCCTGATTATATAAAGGCTTCAAATTCCCAAAATTTAAAAATGAGATTGAAAAAGAACTTGAATGAGAACTGAAGAGTCCCTACCTTTCCCAAAAGTATGCGATTGGAGATAAGAAAACGGTGGCAACTGTCAGCCTGTACGTGATAAAGACCAAACCATTCATCCCTTCTTCAAGGACTTTCTTAAGAAAAATATTTGTAATGGCAAAGGCAAACTCAATTGAGATCATTGTAATAAAAGGTTTCCATTCATTGCAGTTAGCCATTCGGCGACCTTCTTCTATCTCTTCCTCCCTCTTTGCTCGTCAACAACAACTCATCTGAGACTAACATCAATCTGTAACTCTAAATAATTGGACTCCAGAATAAGTGGGCACAAAGCAAGATTAAATTCTTCATATCACATCAATGCTTTAAGCAACCAACTTTGACAATAGTTTAATATTTATTCTCTTCTTTTTGCCTTCTTTTTACCGATCCTTTCCAACAGATGGAGATTATGTGGGAATCGTTTGCCGGGGCTCCTCATTTAAAATTTTGGAGCATCAAGACTGATCTCATCCCGGAAGGTTATGGCATTTATATTAGCCACAAGTTCTCTCATTGGCATTTTCTTCAAGGCTTTATTTAGCTTAGGTTCTTCATGCTTTTCAACCTTTTCTGGTCATCTTTGTTACCATAAATGATTCATAGGCATCTTATCAGTGCTGGTTTACGAGAAATGTCTACTCTTTCCCGGGGCCTCTCCTGTACACAGCATCTAATGCTTCATCTTTGAAACAGGATGAGCAGTCTCAACCTATTTACAATGGGGAAAGAAAATATGTCAAATCTTATACAATACCACAGTATACTGGATATGGAATGTTTGAGGACTTGATACTTCCCTAAACTCTGAACAATTCATGCATTATCAGTTTTACTAAATCCCAAGTGCCAAATTTTCCTAATCCATTGTGTTAACTCGATAAAATCTCTTCTTCTTTCATAGCACATTCTTATCAATGAATTCCCGCCCTTTCAATATCTAGTTGACCAAGCTGGAAAAATACTCCACGAGCTGGCTTTGAACAGATTTTTTCGCATCACTCATTTCATCTTATTTTTAGACAGTAATCAATATACAGACGTTCCATTGCTTCTGTAGAGATGAGTAAGTGATAATGAAAATTCAAGGGGTATTAATTAAGGATATATTTGTGATGTGACAACTAGGAGATGCTCTTAGGCTTTTGCAAAATTAAGATATCAAGTATCAATCTCATGTCTGTGAGCTTTTGGGTTATGGTTCCCTTCAATTATGCAGCTATGAGAACCAAAAACATGATTCCATTCTGTATGCCAAATTACGGAATGACCATGACCATCCGTTTTTAAACATTTTTATTTATATATTTATGTTTATCCGTACTACTCTAACTTCCTGGAGTCAGCTGACCAATGTCTTGCTAGTTTATGGTGTGGAATATAATCTGATTGGTTTCAGAGTAAGCAAAAATCTGCTGTCCATTCATTCATCTACCTGTGCACATCAGCACATGTGCCCTGTATTATAGAAGAGGACGACAAATAGGATATTTAATATTTGGATGATTTTACAAGAGAGAAGCCTAATCAAACGGTTCTGGCAGTAGTGATCAATCTTCTATTCTTTTCATGTGGAAAAAGTCCACAAAAGTGCAATATTCATGCTATCATCACTACCCAACAGCAACAAGAGAGCTGGATTGACATTTTTGGATTACCCTCCTTAAAAGTAATCTTCTTCACTTAACTTTTACTAACTACATGCTCACATTATCATCTCTACTTTGGGACAAAAATGACATGTTAAGAACAAAGTCACTTTCTTGGTAGCATCTGTGCTATTGAAAAGGAACCAAAACTTCTCTATAGCTTTTCTCACAAGTTTTATTTAGATTAGGATTTCTAGGTATTGTCTAACCTGTGCCTTTGGGCAAGTATATTTTGTCCTTGTCAGAGAGTCCATAAATTTTCTCATTAGAAAACACCCATTTGGAGGAGTTCTATCATATTGCTTATGTAACACCCTTTTTGTCTTTAATATATATTATATATTTATATATAAATAATAAGTTATGTTTTTGAAGATATACGTGTTATATAAGAAATAATTAGATATTTTAATAATAAATTATAAGTTTAAAGTCAAATAAATAAAAAATATTATACTAAAAACTGAATTAATATTTTTACACTAGTATAAACAGAATAATTTATTTATATTTAGGGTTTGATCGTATTGAGATAAAAAAAGAAGTAAGAGTAAGGGACAAAAATAGGAAAAAGACAAAGAAAAAATAGTAACTTTTATTTTACTTATTTTATATTAGTTTTTAAATTAATAATTTGCTATTAATAATAAGTAATTTTATTTCTTTAAATTTTTATAAAATATAATGATTGAATCTTGTGGAGAGATAGTTAGAAAAAAATAAGATTTCTGCAGAGATTTATAAAATTATATATTTTAAATTTATCAAAACTGTTTTAATTAAATAAACTAGATATTTTTATGATTGTTATAATTTTTTTATTAAAAATTGTTAAATTTTTAATTTTTAATAATTTTTTGAATCTAACTCTAAAATATAGAAAATTACTCATTTTTGTATAATAATTGAATGACGAAATTATTTTGATTAATTAAAATATATCAAAAAATTATGAAATTTTACATTCCAATTTTTAATTATATCTAGTTTATTATATTAAAATTTTAGGATAAAATTTTATATTCATGATTTATTAAGAAATTTTGAATGAAAATAACTCACTGTTAATTTCTATTTGTCAAATTTTAATATTTTAAAAATAAAATTTATTTCTAATAATTAAAGTATGAATTTAGACTCAAAAATTTAAATAACATACTATCTTCATGTCTTTATCATCTCTACAAAATTTTATAATATTTGAGATTATATTGTATTTTTTAAAAGTCAATGTTTAGCAATTACTCAGCATGTAGCATAATACTGTTAGGATAAATAATTAAATTTAAATTATGAAAAAACTTAGTTTTATGAAAAATTTAAAGTCTAATAAGATTATATATACTTTATGGAAGCGTATAGAGGCCTTATAAATGTTAATTTTTTTTATTATAAATCAAAACATTTAAATTAATGTTGATTGTAATCGTCAAGAGATAAGTATACTCGATTTAAAAAAAAATCACAATAACGTATGTATATATTTGAATATATTTTTAAAAATATTTTTCAGTTATAAATTTTTATGAAAGTATTTTTTTGACATTGTTATATATTTATGTGGTTATTTATAATATATGTACTATTGTGATTGTAATTATTGATGATTGTGTTATTGTGATTACTTTTATATCACGTGCATTGACGTTTAAGTATGAACATATGTATTGTATTTAAAATAATGAGAAAGTGATTTTGTAAGAAAAATACTCATAAAAGTTAATATTCATATGTTAAAATATCGAATTTTATTTTTTTTAGTAGGTAATTATAAATTATATGCAATTTTTATTGTTTAATATGGTCATTCCTTTGAATTTAGTATTATTGTTATTGTTTATTATTCCGTATAACATAGGAGAGACTTTTGGAATACTTTTAGATATAATGATATTTACATTTATGTGAAAAAATATTTGTGTATATAGGAGAACTCACCGATGATCAGGGTGAGGGTGTGACTCTTAATTTCGGACATGAATGTTTATTATTTTTATTAAAAATTATATGTTTCACTTGCGCTTACCTCATATATAGTATGTCATCAACGAGTGATATTAGTTCATTCAGTAATAAGTGATATATGAAGTCCTATTAAAAAGTAACTCAAGGGAGATATTTCTAGAAAATTTGAAAAAAACTTATATAGTATTAAATGCTACGAAATTTTTGAAATGAATATGATTTCATCTCATGCTATATCATGTGTATACATTGCATATAGATGTATTGTATATAGATATGTATGCATTTTTTTACATACATATATATATATATATATATATATAAATAGTATATTTACTCAGTTTAAAACTCATTATAGTTTATTGTCAGTTAGAGGATAGATTTGATTGAACTTCTACTATAATTTGATTTCTTAAACATTAAAACTTTTGAAATTTTTTTTTGCATACGTTATTTTAATTTTAGAATTTATTTTAAAAACTTGTAGTTAATCATAATTACAGATATTTGACTAATTGATTTATTTACGAGTTTTTTTATAGGTTATAAGAAATTTTTTCATAATCATATAAATTTTATGAATATTTTAATATTATTTAATCTTTTAAAATTGAAGGTATTATAATTTAGACCCATAATCACTGCTTAATTATCGATTAAGAATATTTTTTTTAAATTTGTTCTTTGTTGTCTTTTATCACTCTTGGTTTTCTTTAACCCTGAACAAGTGTAGCCTGGCACCTCTCCATTTGTGGATATATTTTCCAAGGATTTTCACCATTACAAGTTTCTGAAAATCCACATAATCTTTCTGATAAAGACTATCAGTTAAGCGATGTATTAAGAGTTGACATATCTATCAATTAGAGAGCTCAAGGTACAAAGAGTTGCCAAATTTGGCATAAATTGGAGGTTCATGGCTTCTTTTGTTGTTGTTTTGATTGGATTAAGGAGTAGTAGGATCTCACAACCGAAAGATTAGAAATTGTGCAGTAAATCTATTACCAGAATATCAAATTATGCTCAAAATCTTACACATGCGAATTGCAAGTACATGATCTGAAGCTTGACTAACTAGAACACAATTTAGTAATTTATAGGGCATTTGAAAAGAATAATTAGCTGCTGAACGTTAATTGTTGGAACGTGTTATGAAGAAAAAGCAAAATAAAGAATTGCATAATCCTGATTTGTGTGATATAACTGGCTTCGTTTAGATTATCCTAGCAAAGAGGACATATACAGGAGACGATCCCAAGAGGCATCAGTACTACTACCACCCCAACCTTTGTTCTCACACTGCACAAATTGTTGCTCCGATGACCAAACACCTTCTGTCGTTGCACCATCAATTTGAGTCATTGGCATGCTTAGTGTATTCAGTTTGACACTCGTATGTGCTAGTAGCTCTCGATGGTATTGATCTGAATATGAGAAATCAACCGTTGTTGTGTCCCTTACCCCGGAAACTGGCCAAGGAGATGTAGCAGTTGTAGTAGCAATGGTGTTAAACAAGGTATTCTCTTGGACATGGTTCATCTGTGCAGGCCAACATGCTTCATATGCTGGTTCGCTAGACCAATCTATGTTACTTGTTGGTGCAGTTTGTGCAGGATGATGCCAGTGGATACCTACATGACCTGCAACAACTTCATCCTGACTATGATCGTGATCCATGAGAATACCAAGCTTACCTACAGGCCCTGAATTTACAGAACTACTTGCAATTCCAAGCTCGCGAGGAACAACAATTGTTGACTTGTTATTGTGAGTGGAATTGGTGGCAGCGACACCTGGTTGCACCTTGGAACAAGTAGGCGGTGGGAGAACTGCTGTAGTTCCCTTTCCATCAAATAACTTAGCTTTAAGTGCACCAAGAAGCCCATCAGCTGCATTACCAGAGCCGCAAACTTCCTCGAACGAGAAAGGCTCGATATTATCAGCCAGAAAAAGGTTGGTAGCTGACGAATTAGATTCTGACGGAGGCAGTTCAAAGTTGGTACGCGCATTAGCCCCGCGTAATGCCCGAGCAGCATCATCGTATGCTCGTGCTGCTTCCTCCGCCGTGTCAAATGTTCCCAGCCAGAGCCTCACTTTCTGCAAAGAGTCCTTGATCTCTGCAACCCATCTCCCCGATGGCCTCTGCCTGACTCCGACAAACCTGGGATGACCCCTTGGTGACGACTTCTTCCTTCCCCGTACATTTTCTGTAAGTGCTGCCATCACTGGTTTTTCTCCTATTGAAACCAGTCGAGGATTTGAGGGGTTGCATTTTATAATGCTATCCTCGAAATAGTATCTTTGGGATGCATAAGAGGACAACTGAGAATACGGCAATCCTGTTGTTTAGTATATTGTATGAAAATTGGACGTTGACATTGCAGGCCATATTGTTTGTATCGATATGTAATAGTAAAGTGCTACAGCAAATGAAAATTTCATTGGGAATTCAACAATGGAACAAAATAAATAATATCGTGTCTCACATTTGCAGTCACCGTTCGTTCCTTTCGTTATTGGGTGTAAGTTATAACTTTTTTTTTTTTTTTTTATCCAGATCAATCTATGTTCAAAGTTGCTTTGACCGGTCACTATACTTGAAGAAACGATTATGCAAAATATTATTGCAGTTTGGTTAAAATAGCATACTCTGTCCAGATTGGTGTTTTGCAATTTTCATATTCCGAGTAAAGCATTGTGTGGATGCAATCCAATTTGGGAAATTTTATAATTACGAATTCTACACCTAATTTTTTTTACATGTACCGCACTAATTACAATTTCCAGTGACAAATCCTCTTTACACTTGGTGCAGAATTATTGCAATGATCCGATATCCATTTTGTCATTTCAAATAATCTTTGCTCTTGGGCATTGCTTGATTGACATTTTCTTCGACTGGTCCAAACATAATATGGTGAAGATAAAAACCATTGAAAGATTTTTCGATGAAGCCTGTTGCGATTTGGGTTTACTGGGTGGCCCAACAAACGTAGAAAGCCCTGCCCGTGAAAAACAATTCTAGTTCATAAAATGGTATTAATCTTAAAAATTATTTACAAAAATATCATTGGTACAATTTAAATTACTAAATAATTTATTTATTTGATCTAAAAATTAGTATCATTGGACAATAATACATAAGCTAGAGAAGACGATTAATGCGAGTAATGTACGTTACCGGACTTAGAAACAACGCTACGCTGCTTGTAGGAGAGTCCACTCCCAAACATAAAAGGACCTTTCGCCCCTTTAAAGTGAGAGCCCTTTGCTTTTGTCTGCGTAGAGTGTAAACCCTTCTCTCTCTCCCTCTCTCTCTCGTCCGTGCAGATCGACGGTAAGTATCTACTTTACCCTAATTCATTCGTGTAATTAATGGTTTATAGCTAGGGTTTATTTTAATTGCTTTTCCGACAATTCGCCGGACCAATGAACATATTCCCCTAAGTTGATTCGCATTTAATTTGATTTTGTTACTTTATATGAGACGATTCGTTTTCCTGATTTCATTCACCGCAATGTAAAGTGACAGTGATAGACCTTGATGGATAATGAACTGTATTGATTAATTTGATCTATTTAAACTTTTTCTTTCATTTTTGTATTTGTACTGACCAATTCAGTTGTTATTTGATTTCTATTTAACTGTCATAAGCGCTTGGAATCAAATCAGGACTCAAGTGTTTTAGAGTGAAGAAGGAAACGCCAATAAGCGAGAATGTTTGGTTCAACTAACCGTAAGTTATTCACCTTACCATTGCATTTTGCATTATATTATTTTGCATACGTTGATTAATTTTTTGCGCTCCATGAATTTTTGAAAGCTTCACTAGTTTTCCGTTTTATTATGTATTGATTCTTATACAATTTTTTCATCCTCACCAGTTATGTTATTTTGTTCATTAGGTTTAGAGGTTCTAGTTAAATTAGATTACAGTTTTCCGCCATCTGTGGCATTTTTTTTTTTAATTTCTATGATCTTTGTGGTGTTTTCTACTTATCATAACTATTTTCCCTTGAAATTCTTGTTCTAATTAAGAATGCTGTGGGACTGCATTTACTAATACCTTTTCAATGCACTATGTTTTTTTAAATTATTTATTGTTAATATTTTATTTCTATTTTTTGCAATCATTTCCCATCTGCACGGACTTCCTGGGGTTACCGGGATTAAGTAGTAATTTATTATTGGGAAATTGAATTAACTTGTGGAAATCCTTTGGACAGCATTTGGGCAGTCTTCCAGTAGCCCATTTGGATCCCAATCAGTCTTTGGGCAGACTAATAATGCAAGTAACAATCCATTTGCTCCCAAACCATTTGGCACAACCACCCCTTTTGTTTCAACAGGGAGTTCCCTATTTGGGGGCACTTCAACAGGTGTGTTTGGTGCATCCCAACCATCGTCACCATTCTCATCAACAACAACCTTTGGTGCTTCGTCATCCCCTGCATTTGGAAGTTCAATGCCTGCCTTTGGGGCATCTTCAACTCCTTCTTTTGGCAGTTCGTCAACATCATTCGGTGGTATGGGCATGAACTAGCATTATTTAATCATTGTTTTTTAGTTCACTTTCTCCTCTCCACTCTTCACCTGATTTATTGCTTTTGATTTGAACTCTGAGAAAGATGGTCATGGTTATTGCTCAATGTGTTTTGGGGGCATTAAATTTTCTCAGTTTTCTAACGTGGTTATGGTATTTTGGTTTTTTTCCTGCTATTATTAGTTTCCGGTAGTCCAATAGAAGAATAAATTCAGCTTAGGAGGCTGGCTTTTCAGTTGTTTGTTATGATGGAGATACACAATGGTGGCAAACTCACATAATTTCCTCTTGCTTTCTTATGCCTTATATTTGTGTCTCTCCACCAGACAATTTTTTGCCCATCAAATGTTATTGGAACAAGTAATGGTGTTCCTGGTTTTATCTTCTCTCTTACTATTGTATATAAACTTCATTTAGATGACAGAGGAATGCAATATTTCTACCATAGAATTAATCCTTTCAAGGGCATTGTGTTTGCTTTATTGTTAAAATTTGTCAACATCTGGTGAACTTTTCCTTTTTGGTTCCCTGTGTAAGAGAACTGACATAACTCTGACTCTCTTACATATTTCCCAGGGTCTTCTGTCTTTGGCCAGAAGCCTGCTTTTGGCTTTGGGTCCACTTCTACTCCGACAAGTCCTTTTGGAGGCACAACTCAGCAATCACAGCCTGCATTTGGAAGCAGTTTATTTGGTTCCACCACACCTTTTGGGGCATCAAGCCAGTCTGCATTTGGTGCACCAAGCACCCCTGCTTTTGGTGCTACAAGTACACCTGCATTTGGGGCTACGAGCACCCCTGCTTTTGGTGCCACAAGTACCCCCACTTTTGGTGCCACCAGCACCCCGGCCTTTGGAGCTACCAGTACCCCAACCTTTGGTAGTACAGGAACTACCTTTGGTGTGAGTGCCCCCGCTTATGGATCTGGTGGAGCATTTGGGGCTTCTAGCACTCCACCTTTTGGATCATCAAGCACCCCTGCATTCGGTGCTTCCAGTGCTCCTGCATTTGGGGCTTCGAGTACTCCTGCATTTGCTGCTTCAAGTACTCCTGCTTTTGGGGCATCCACTGCAGCATCATTCAGTTTTGGATCCTCTCCAGCTTTTGGCCAGTCTACTTCAGCATTTGGTAGCAGTCCGTTTGGAACCACTACATCTCCCTTCGGAGCTCAGAGTTCTCCTTTTGGTCAGTTTCTTGTTTGTATATGATTTATTATGTGACAAGTGAGAGAGCATATCTCTATTTTTATTTTGTTTTATTGTTGTTTGTTATTTCCAAATCTATTTAGAAAATAACTTAAGCTTTGCTCTGCCGACATGTGCTATCACGCAGGAGCCCAGACCACAACACAATCATTTGGAAGCACTGGCTTTGGGCAATCAACTTTTGGGGGTCAACGTGGGGGAAGTAGAGTAGCTGCTTACACTCCTACTACTGAGGCTGATACTGGCACACAGCCTGCCGGAAAGTTGGAGTCAATATCAGCCATGCCTGTCTACAAAGACAAAAGTCATGAAGAGCTGAGATGGGAGGATTATCAGTTGGGAGATAAAGGTAATTTGCTAAAACTGTAGGAAACTAATGGTGCTTGTTCCTTTAAACAATGACATTGGCTGATTTAATTATTTTGTGTTTTATATTTATCAAATTTCAGGTGGTCCACTTCCTGCTGGGCAGTCAGCTGCTGGGATTGGCTTCGGTGCTTCAGCTGCTCCGTCAAGCCCTTTTGCTCCTTCACCAGCATTTGGGCAATCATCTGCTAGTCCTTTTTCTACCTCTACATCTTCTAATCTATTTGCTCCTAAAACTTCAACCTTCAATAGTTCAAGTTTTGGATCCTCCACCTCAACTTCTGCTTTTGGTTCCTCACCTTTTGGTGTGTCATCTTCAGCTAACCCTTTTGGGTCAACTCCCTCCACAACGCCTTCAATATTTGGGTCGACATCAACTCCTGCATTTGGTGCTAGCTCATCTCCAGCTTTTGGGTCATCACCATCCCTCTTCAACAGTACAGCAGCTCAGGGAACAGTTTCATCATTTGGTTCTGGCATGAATTTTGGTAGTCAGCCGTCTCCTTTGTTCAGTTCTGCTCCCACTGGGCAGACAGGTTCTGCTTTTGGACAGGCACCCTCCTCATTTGGACAGAGTACTGTGCCTTCGTTTGGTCAGTCAAACTTATTTAGTACACCTACCACTGGGTTTTCTGGCGGCATTTTCTCAAGCACTCCATCACTAGTTCCTTCTACTGCACCATTGGGTTTCGGTCAAACAACTGTAAGTGACCGCTTAAGATCACTGTTACTGGTTTCTTCTCTTGTGATATTCATGCTTGTCTTTTCATGTGATGAATTTGAATAAAGCATGAAGTTTTTGTGCATATATGTCTACAGTTTAGTTCGAGAATTGTGCAGACTTGTATATTTATTTAGAAACTTGTATCCTATACTCTCTAGGGATAATTTTCTAATAGAAATAAGGCAATTATGATTTCCAACAACAATCTGGATTTCATTTTTGCAGTGATCCTTTTAAGCCTCAACTGCATAGCAATTTACTTTGATTTGGTGCATGCATTTATTTTTGGGGCTGTAATTTCCTGGACTGCCTTCTTTGTGTTTGTGTGTTCCTCTAGACTGCTGTTGATTTTTGAGTTCTAGTGTTGAAAGTTTTGTGTGAATTTGGTTTTCCTCTGTCTATTTCTGTAGCCTTCTGTTTCTATGCCTTTTCAACTGGCTCAGCCTACTCAGACTAACTCAGCTTTTGGCTTTAACAACTTTGGGCAGACACAAGCAGGTAGTTTCCTTTTCTCATATTTCCTTATGTATTATATACAAGCAAAATAATTCTTTAACGTTTTACTATATTGTCCTGACTTTGATTTTTCTGCCACTGTAGCAGGCAATGCGAGTAACTTTAGTGGCACTTTGGGCACTTTTGGTCATAATAACTTTGGACAAACGTAACTCTTATTCCTTAAGCTCTTGCTTTTCTATACCATGTGCATGCTAGTTCAAACAATTTTTGTTAGGTCAAGTGTGATCTTCCAAATGGTTTTATCATTCTTTTGGGTTCCTACCTGTATGCCATGTATGTTGCTATATCTTCTTTGGCTTTTTTCTACGTTTGCATTCTAATCAATTTCCTGGTCAATTCCTTTCCTTAAGCTTTTATTGTGTTCTTTCCTTTTCCCAACTTTGTTTGATTGATGTCTTCATCTAGTTCAAGTTGTAAATAGAGTGTGGAGATTATTTTATAGGTCCTTGTCAATGACCTAAACTGCCTTTTATCATTTATTATTTCACACTCAAATGCCTGTGTTTACCAGGTCGGTTGCGCCAAGTTCTGTTGCTGTACTGCCAGTGCCAGTAACAAATCCATTTGGAACACTTCCTGCAATGCCTCAAATGTCAATTGGCAGAGCTGGAACTGCGCCTTCAATTCAATATGGGATTTCTAACATGCCTGTAAATTTGACCTGTTCTGATTTTGCTTTAGTTTCACTGATTTTGAGTTGAATACATTTTTGATAGTTCTTGTTGCCTGTACTTACTGGTGGTTTCTTTCAGGTTGTTGAAAAATCAGCTCCTGTCAGAATATCATCCTTATTGACTTCTCGACATTTGTCACAAAGGCGGATTAGGTTGCCTGCTAGGAAATATAATCCCAAGAATGATGGTGTGAAGGTGAGGTTGCCATCTAGTGAAAACTTAATTGAGAATAATTGTTGCTTTGTATGTTTTACGTAACAATAACTTGATTGCTGAATGCAGGTTCCATTTTTCAGTGATGATGAAGAGTCACCTAGCACTCCTAAGGCAGATGCTTTTTTCGTTCCTAGGGAAAACCCAAGAGCTCTAGTCATTCGTCCCACAGAGCAGTGGCCTTTAGGTGCTTGTCCAATGAAAACATCATCAATTAAAGATACATCTGCTCGACTACACGAGAATGGTAAAGTTGTTGGGGAGTGTCAATCCTTCTTCTTCTTCTTCTTCTTCTCCTTTTCCTGGTTTCCACATATGTATTGGAATATGGTTCAAATAGTGAGACCAATATTTGACTGGTTGGATAAAATGACTAAGTTATGCTACTTATCATTATGACACATTTGTTTTATCCCATTCCGGATCTAAATTTTTATTGTTTAGAAAATACTGAAATTGTACTTCAGTATCAATGACAGGTTTTGCTGTTTGTTTGAACAATTTTTTTTTCTCAGGTAGAATTTCTGAATATGGCTCCAATTCTGAGAATAAAGATAGTAAGTACGCTTTAGCTAATCATACTCTTTTTTGTCAGTTATGTTGTGGGTTATTTTATCCACCTAAAGAGAAACAAATTTAAAATTTAAAAGAAATTAGTTAATGATATTTTTCAATAAATTTCCTTTATAAATAGATAGATTCTTGAGTTTTGCAGAAATAATAAATAAGAGCATCTTTGCTCAAATATACAATAAATAGAACTTAGTGTCTAACATGGCAAACTTCAGCTGACATGCATGTACATTGAAGTAATTTCACAGCTTCTCTTATGGTTCCTTGCTCTTGTATTCCAATGAAGATCAAACTATAATAGAAGTGCATCCTCTTTACCATTAACTATTCTTGAATATAGAAAATCCACTTGTTAAGTTTCTTTTTAGCCAGTGGATCATGTGCTAATATGTTCCAACTTTTGGATGACTGTACGAATTGCAGAAAATCCTGTTGAAAGTGGGGGTGTCAAGGAGCAAGTCCATCCCATCAAAGTCAACCACAAATCTAATGGAGTCCAGAATGGTCATTTCGTTCTTAAAGATGACTCATATGTGACACTTAATGGCCACAAAGCTGGTGAGGCTGCAATTGTCTATGAGCATGGGGCCAACATTGAGGCACTCATGCCAAAGCTCAGATGCTCTGACTACTACACAGAACCTCGAATCCAAGAACTAGCAGCCAAAGAAAGGGCCGAACCTGGATTCTGCAGCCGTGTCAAGGACTTTGTGGTTGGGCGTCACAGTTATGGCAGCATTAAGTTCTTTGGAGAAACAGACGTGCAACGGCTTGATCTCGAGTCCCTTGTTCAGTTCAACCACCGTGAGGTTATTGTGTACATGGATGATAGCAAGAAACCACCTGTTGGACAAGGTCTTAACAAGCCTGCTGAGGTAACGCTCCTAAATATAAAATGCTTTGATAAAAAGACCGGAGTGCAATATACAGAAGGACCCAAAATTGATAAATACACGGAGATGCTTAGGAGGAAGGCTGAGGAGCAAGATGCCAAATTTATATCTTATGATGCCGTCAAGGGAGAGTGGAAGTTCAGGGTCAATCACTTCAGTGAGTACAAACTGGGAGATGAAGAGGAAGATGCTGAGGATACTTGTACTGCCCTAGGTTGCTGACAATACAGTGTTGAGCAAGTGTTTTAACTGTACTCTCTGGGAGGAAGACTCAAGAGTGTTACAAGGGTTTTGTTTAGGCTGAGGTTTTGGTGTTCATGTGCATAGAATTTGTGAAGTTTCTGGTACTAATCTTGGTGAGTCATTGCAGTATTGTGTTTTGTATGCATTTTTCACTGTTATCATAGTTTAAGTAGTTTTGGTTCTCCGCTAGACTTGTATGGTATTTTGAGTTTTGTTTCATTTCCTTCTTCCCCCAGTCATTTCTGGTTAGCTATCCTAGTTTGATTTTGTACTTGTGTGGGAATAGCAACATTTCGTTTGAAAGTAAAAATGTTTCCCAATTCTTTTCAGTCTTATTAATTTGTGATGGATTATTTGCTTCGAGTGTACTCAAAAGTTCCATACCTGCTAGAGTCGTCTACAATGATAACAAGTCAACCATCAAAAAGCTACCCTCTTATCATTTGGCATGTTGACGGACAAAAGAGACTGGGAAATGCGGTAAAAGTTTTTCAGAATTGGCAATCAAAAGGTTGATAACAACAGTTAAGACTGTAGAAAAGAGCCCCAATTAAACGACTGCGGATTTGCTCGAAAAAGACCAAAGGACTGGGGAAAGCATGCTGCCTGTGTAAATTTGGGCCTGTTGTTGGATAGAACCTGGGCCCAAATGTTGGTGGAGCGGGCCGGGTGTATAGCTGCATAATGTTTCGATGTATGTGAAAGTCTATATGCCTTATTTATATTCAGAGAGGGGTAGGGTTTAGTTGGGTGGCGGCCGCAGCTTGCAGAAGCGATCTCAATTAATATACTTCTAGGATTCGGAGGAGGAAGATACAGAGAGGATGAAGGCCATCCTGTCGTCCGAAACCATGGACATCCCTGATGGGGTGAAAATCAAGGTTAAGGCCAAGATAATAGAAGTAGAGGGACCCAGAGGTAAGCTTTCTCGCAATTTCAAACACTTGAACCTCGACTTCCATCTCATGACTGATGAGGACACTGGTAAGCGCAAGCTTAAGATCGACGCCTGGTTTGGCTCTCGCAAGACTAGCGCCGCCATTAGAACTGCACTCAGCCATGTCCAGAACCTCATTACTGGTGTCACCAAGGGCTACCGTTACAAGATGAGATTCGTTTACGCACACTTTCCCATCAACGCCTCAATCACTAATACTAACAAGTCCATTGAGATCCGTAACTTTCTAGGAGAAAAGAAGGTCCCCCCCCCCTTTTTCATTTCATTAATTCATTTCTTCTCCAATGTTTTCTATGTGGAATTGTTAATCTGGTTTGCGTTGTTAATTTGTT
Source organism: Swietenia macrophylla (assembly GCA_032401905.1). Lineage (NCBI taxonomy): Eukaryota > Viridiplantae > Streptophyta > Magnoliopsida > Sapindales > Meliaceae > Swietenia > Swietenia macrophylla. The sequence goes on along the minus strand of CP135568.1, from coordinate 67,634 downwards.
GTGTTTGCACATGTTTATTTTTGTGCTTCTAAGTGCAAAACAGCAGTTCTTATTATGCAGTACACGAAGTCGCATATTTTTAATAGATTATAAACCTTGAATCAATTTTCAAGTCTTTGTTCGTTGACTTCTTTGACTTCTGAAACGAAGTGAGATCATTTTGGAAGTGATTGGATTTTACTTATAATGGGATAGTACTTTATCGACGTTGTTTCTGTACTTTAATCTAGCTGTTTCTGGCTGCTATCTAAATTCTTGCATTCATCAGCAGTAAACATTACTTCCTAGATGTTTGTTTGATATAGAGCATGTCGTTGGTTGGTAAAAACAGGTCCGGAGAGTGAATATGCTTGAAGGTGTTAGCGTTGTAAGGTCTGAGAAGGTTAAGGATGAACTCGTGCTTGACGGGAATGACATTGAACTTGTATCTCAATCTGCTGCTCTTATCAATCAGGTACTTTCTTTCTCTGTGTATGTAGATTTGTGTTTGAGCATCCTGATACTCTGTTGGATACAATAGTCATGTTACGGTGTGGGATTCATGAATGCTGCATGTACACTCGTATTTTTTTTGTCTTGGTGCATTCATTTTCTGACTGCTTAATATTTGTTTTGGACAGAAATGCCATGTGAAGAACAAGGACATTCGGAAATTCCTTGATGGGATATATGTCAGTGAGAAGAGCACGATAGATGAAGAAGAATGAATGATTAGCTTTTTAAATTTCATTGCATACAGATATTATTGAATTTGTGTATAATCTTGCTTTTGCCCTGAGTTTGAGGATGTGCTTTTGGATGGAATTTTGGGATTGTATAATTTTGGACTTTTTTCTGCAAGTCTCCTAATAGTTTTGTTGCTTTAGATTTATGGACTTTTATGGCTATGCAACTGGCAATTTGTTGATCATTATCTATATCCTTAATGAATCTTCTGATCAAATGCAGGAAGTGGGCGTAATTGTATGATTTTGAAGAATATCAAGTAGAGTTTAGGTAGTGAGGATAAGAATTTGATGGTATATATGGTTATGATGAAATTTGATAATTTGATCTCCGGGGAAAGTCTTGTATTTCTTATTTTGTATTTGGATGGCTATGGCTTGTGGTATGGCATAGATTTTTCTTACGAGGATGTTAAATTTCAAATGAGGGTTTTGGGTTCGTTGTTCACAGCAGCAAACGAGGGCATGGCTCTTTTAAGACTTAGGGCATAAGATTACAGTTTCTAATCTTTACAAGTTTGAGTGGTTACATATAATCAGCTGGGTTTGTGAATGACACTGTGAAATGAATATTTGTTTATACTGGCATCCTAGAAGTATTTGCTTATAAAATCAAAGGTATGGCCTGAAAATTAAACTAATTTTAAGATTTATAATCAAACTTTGGTCACCATAAAATTGCACGAGTAAGCTGTGAACAAGTACTCAAATTTGATTATTTGTCTTGACTTAATGTGCAATGAAATTTGATTATCGCGTCAAGGAGCAAGTGGTTTCTAAGAAAGCTCTTGGCTACTTGAATGGCTAAGAAAAAAGAAGGAACAGATAAAGGGTGTTGCTTTCCAAGGATGGTTACGATGCAGAAATAGAATGAGTTTTGTCATCTTATTTGATTAAACTGTTATCGGTAGGACGCATTAATGTCAAGCCTCTTTCACTAAATTGGGTTGCCCAACTTGCTTCGCCATCTATTTATTTAATTAAATTGTATATATCAGTCATCCTCAAGGATTCGATTTCAAGTAGATGACGATGATTTATGTAAAGAATTGGACGGTACGTTTTTGCAGAAAAAGGTTTTGGAACACTCCATTCCCAAGTCTATCTCTAAGCCTTATGAGAATTGCAGGACAATTGCAAACCAAGAAAAGCATAAAAGTGCGGGTGGGCCATCATAATGCTAGAATCATTATAATAACACACACACACACACACACATATGCCAAAGTAATAATTAAGATGTGTCATCAAGTATTGCAACCTTGTAATTAAAATAAAAGAAAAAAATATATCAAGTTGAGAAGTGGACTCTCTTTCTAATCCTTTATACATAAACAAGGTGAAACTCAGGGCAAGTGATCCATCAGTCCTCCATTTCTACTTGCCTTAATTAACAAACAAATACATGAAAGCCTGCAGTTTTTACTTGGCAATGGTACTAGTTCAATTATTTTATGGTGGAGACAATATCCTCATAAAAATTTCCCTCGCAGGGGGTTTCAACCAGCTTGTATTTATGGTTTATCGCCATATTATTTGCATGTTTTTTTTTAGGACCCTTGGCTTATGTCGTGGAAAGATTCGACATAATTAACATATAAATATATATATATATATATTTATTTATGCTACTGATTGGTGATCAGTGCTGTCTATTTCTACGATATGTAGTATTAGCTGTTGTTCTTAGTAATATTCCCTTAATTTCTCTCCTCTCCTGATTGTATTATTTGCAAAGCAGGAAACAATGCCCTCCGCTCTCATTTCCAGTGGTCTTTAAGATTTTTGTGCTTTCATTAGTTGGGACTACCCTCCGTCCTAATGTTTATTATGCTGGTTTGCAGTACACTTCTCCAACAGACGCTAGTGTCTTGAGTAATGTCATTCCCGGTTCCACCTTTCTCATGGCCTTTCTGCTTGGGTATAATTAGCTTGCTTTGTTACAAATCTAATCATGCATTCACCACAGTAATGCATGCTAATAATATATAATAATGATATTTATTCATTCATTCAGGATGGTGAAACTGAAGATTACAAGCGATAGAAGTCGATCAAAAGTATTTGGTACAATTATTTGCATTGCTGGCTCACTAATTTTCACCTTCTGGAAAGAAGAATATGTTACGAAAAGCGTTGTAGAGAAGCCCCCAATAAACATCTATAGTACCAAAGAAACAGAACATGGGCATGGTAAGGAAAAGTGGATTAAGGGTTCTGCTCTCATTCTGACCAGTCACATTGCATGGAGTGCAAGGCTAATCCTTTAGGTACAGCAAGTAAATTATGTTTCCTCAATTTCATGTGATTTTTAGACGATTCTCATATATAACGTGTATGAATGTCAATTATTAACTTTTTCAGAGGCTATGATCTTCAAAGTATACCCAGCTCAATTATCAATGAATACTTTGACTTGCTTCTTCGCGTCATTGCAATCTTCTTTCCTTGCCCTCTTCTTAGCCAGGAATCCTACCTTATGGAAACTGGAGTTGAACATACAGCTTTTGACCATCTTCTACGCTGTGAGTGTTTGCGCTTTCCATCCACATATATATCTATCGCCTAGTAATAGGGCAGTAATTGAATAACATTGATCAGCAATAAGGGAACATTTTTTGCAGCAATGTTTGGGTCACTGCAACTGATTATTGTGGGATCATTTTCCACAACCACAATTGCTTTTGCAGAGCGACTTCACATGGGAAGGTTAGCTATCACAACACAAACATAACTTGGCAAAAACTCACACGAACAATAACAAAGGAATATTGACTTCAAAAATCCCCTTAATTTGATATGTACATTGGAATTTGCTTAGAAATGAGTTCTAGCTTGGTTGGCGCGTTTCTTATCATCGTGGGTCTTCATTCTGTACTGTGGAGCAAGCAGAAAGATATCAGCAGCAGGCTTATTGTTGAACTTGAACAGCATGACCATGGAAAAGACACTTCCGATCGTAAAACTACAGAGATTCCCACTTCCACAACCCCAAATGATCATCAATTCTTTAAGAAGTAATACAAATAAAACAACTTAAGAGTGAGTTTGGCAGTGCATGCTATAAAAATATTAGTGTTTATCTATTTTGTTTCGTAATACACTTAAAAGAGTGTTTGTATTTGTATTTTTTATAAAGTAACTATTATTTGATTCTCAAATTTATAAAAGTGTTTTTTGAACTGCTTTGGTGTTATCGTAAGTGTTTGGATGTACACTTAAGAAGGTATTTTAATGTTCCTGCTGTTTAAGAACTACTTTGTTGTATGTTATAATGTCATATTTTATTTATGCGATTAAATGCTGACGAGCAACTGTCAAACAGAACCTTCTTTATTGTATCAACATTTCAATTTTAAGTTCAGCTCAAACCAAGATCTTTTTATCAAAACTTTCTTACATGAACAAAGTGAGCNNNNCAGCTCAAACCAAGATCTTTTTATCAAAACTTTCTTACATGAACAAAGTGAGCTTTCTGTCAAAAACATGGAGATGTCTGCTTCGTCACTTATGATTTATAAAAATATAGATGTAATTTCATAGAGTTATTCGATCTAAATGTTATATAAATAATAAATTCTATTAAAAGTTAGTGTTACTTCACATGGCCTATGAATATGTCAGTCTATTTCGCAGAATATGAAAGCCAAGGAAGACATTACATAGAAAAGAAAATAAGAGTCAGTGATTCTTTGCTTAATATACTTTTCTGCAAAAGCACAGCTTCTTAACTAGAGGATTCTGAGGTTATTTCCCACCATCGATATATCATACATCCAAACTCGCCAATTTCAGGATGATTTAAGATTATGATCTGTACTCCAACATATGGTAATTAAAGCAAAACAAGTAACTAAGATGAAATTCCCGTTGGCCTCCGTGGTGTCACTTCAGGGAGTTCTCAATGTCAATCACAAATCGATACTTTACATCCCTCTTTATTAGCCTCTCAAGAGCTTCATTCCCATATTGAATTGGAATTATTTCTATCTGCGGGTAGATTTTATGAGTAGCACAATAGTCCAACATTTCTTGGGTCTCCTTGGTACCGCCTGTTATACTTCCACAAACAGTTTTTGCACCTGCCACAAGGTCAATCAAATCACTTGTCACACTGGTAGAATTTTAGCGAACAAGGAACAATCACTTAAATGAAAAGGTTGCCTATGTACATATAAAGTGCTGCAGTTAACGTTTAATTCTAAGTAATCGCATGATACCAATAATGAGACTTGCGGGACTAAATTTGACTTCACTTGGGAATCCTACTAGGACATAAACACCAGCAACCTTCAACAGCGACATGTATGCATCAAATGGATGATCACCAGATGCCGTGTCAACAATGAAATCCAGTGATTTAGCAAGAACCTGCATATAAACCGTCCAACTCAGAAAAGCATATTGAAGAAATCATTGATTTGGCTTAGACACTTAGCATGCTTTTACCTTCATCTGCTCTAGGTCAGATGAGACAACAAATTTGTCTGCACCAAGTAGATTCAGGGCTTCCTCTTTCTTGGAAGTGCTTGTACTAAAAACTGTTACATTCAATCCAAAAGCCTTTCCAAACTTCACAGCCATGTGACCAAGACCACCTAGCCCAACCACCCCAAGAGACTTACCCGGTTGGTTCATCTTATGGCGCATCATTGGAGCATAAACAGTAATTCCAGCACACAGCAAAGGCGCTGCTGAAGCCAGTGGATAGTTATTGGGTATCCTGAAGCAGTACCTGTTATATCCAGATTTCAACGACAAAATTAACCTCTTCTGTCTGGCAGAGTATGCACGCATCAAAGGTGAATGAGTTAGTATTAATACTGCCTAAAGAGTCTCTAGAAAAGTATCATATCCTCTCAATAAGGTGAGAATGCAGCTCCTACAAAGCTTTGTACTGCCATTCTTCCTCCAAATTTACATTTTTTACATACAAAGGACAACATGAATAGACACAAAACACACCCATGGAATCCTATACAGTGGGCACTGAGATTAGATAAACTACCGAAGGCTTCTTATTTCAAAAGTGAATAAGCTTATCCATGTAATCATGAATGTTAGTTACAAAAGTTATTTGATAAACATTTCAACAAATAAGAAAAGGAGAATTATTAAGCATCGTAAAATACTTGCCTCTCATGGACAACAATGAAACTAGAATATCCTCCTTTTGTGATTGTACCATCCGCATCAACACCATTAAAAGTGAAAACTGACCCTTTTACACAATGATTTTCTAGACCATCATTGCAATACTCACAATCTCTACATGAGTTGACATAAGTTCCCACACCAACATGGTCACCAACTTTGAGGCGGTGAACATTGGGACCGACCTCTTTCACAATGCCAACAATCTCATGTCTGTTATGCAAATGATTATCAACACATAAGCTCTGAGAAACTGCAATAACTACTTCTAATTCACTATCAGGGCACATACCCAGGCACCAAAGGATACTTTGAATCCCCAAGTTTGTTCCTAGTCCAAATAACATCAGCATAACAAATTCCACAGTGTGTGATGGTTATTGAAACATCATCACTTCCAACAGCCCTGATAATATTTTTCCAAATTCATAAGTGATAAGAGTATATAATGAAATTGACATATAAGAAAAAAGAACAAGAATGTGTTTCTTTAGTTCCACGGTCATAATGTAGTTTACATATTGTTAATGAATGATCTTGAAAATCACATTCTTTAACAGTTTTGCGGTATGGTGAAGCCTAATAGTTGAAAGATAGTTATAAAACACAAAAATTGTATGCAGACATTAAAAAAAGCTCGAAGATTTGTGTATGACCTTCGTATCTGCTTGCTCAAGAAAATGGCATTGCCAAGAAATTATTATTGAGTTCATCAATTCGGCTAAAAGAAAAAATTACCATATTAAGCATAAAAGACACTGAAAGATTGAATGAACAGATACATGAATGATGCAACAGAAAATAGAGATGTCTCTAGCTCTCTCTCCTTGAATGAATTTGTCTGCTATTTTCTTTTCTGCAAAATAAAATTTAGTAAACACACCTGCGGCTGAAGCTGTATGGTGACAGAACTCCAGAGGGATCTTTAGCAGCCCATCCAAGGCAGTCCTTCGTTGAACTTTCAGAGGTCATCATAGTTCAATAATCCACTATAAAGCAACAAAACATAAGTTTTGTCAACGTGCAATGACAGCAATAAAAGGAAAACTCCATTAACAATATTCTTTACAGTTACCAAAAAATAACAATGAAAACGAAAACAGAGCAAGACATTGTGGGATAAGACAGCATAATGAATACTCAGTACTGTTAATTAACTGACACAGATGTAGAATAGAGGTAGCAGTTTTCAGCATGATCAGAATATGTTGATGGCACATTCCCAAAATTTACTGCAGGAGCGGATACATGATAGCACAAAATTTGAAATTTGACTGATTCTTATAGCAGATACGCAATAAAGGCAGGGCAGGTGTAAGATAAAACTCATTTGATGGCTTTCAATATTCATTACAAGTATAATTAGATTTTCCAAAAATTCATATCATAAATTCATAAGAAACAACTTCTCCACAGGTCACACATGGACAGCTTAGCTTCAGACTAATTTGAAAAGAGCAATTATTTCAATGGTCCTCAAAAATGGAGAATAACTCAGACAGAACCCTTTTCCAATAACCAAGGTCACCCGCTGAATCCATAACTGAATTCGGCTATGTTTGGTAGAAGCTGAAAGCACAACTGTTGGTAATCACCAACTTTCTAATTCGGCCACTCACTTTCACACTCGAATCTGCATTTAATAATTTCATCCCACAGCGATTGTCATTTCAAGACTATAGTGTAAGCTACAACCCAACGAACCCAAACATAACCCGAATCATAATGTGTATTATAATAACTAATAACCATGTGGGCGACAGAAGGTGCATAAGAATCTCAGTGCAATCCAACAAAACTAATGCATCATAATCATAGTGAAAGATAGACAGGCAGGGAGGCAGGCAGCTAAAAGAATGCTATGATATCTGCAAACCTTCTACTTTCTGGTTACGAACATGAAGATATTAGAGATCAATCCAAGAGTGTAATAAGTCGAGTAAAAGACAGAAAGAGAGAGAGAGAGAGAGAGAGAGAGGAGATGACCTACCAGTTCGGAATTGCTTTTACGTTTGTTTCTTTGTCGCTTAACGCAACGCATCTAGACGGTCTGCTCTCTCCACCGCCTCTTATGTAGCACAGATTCATAGTTCATTCCCATTTTAACCTTATTATCCAGTTAGTGCTCTAAATAATAAATACCAAGACTGATGTGATTTTCTCTGGACCCAATCACAGAGACAGAGAGACTGACATAGGCAGTGACGTAATTTCTCTTCTAAATGACGCATAATCTCAGCCCAACTCACCTATCCTTTCTTGTGTACAATTGAAGCGATTGTAAGTACGTCACTGATTATGTCAGTCTCTCTGTGTCTGTTATTGGCTTTAGAGGACAGCGAAGCCAGACCAGTCTTGTTTTGTGCTTTTGAGAGCGCTAACCAGACACCAGCACGCATCCACAATCTTCTTATACAAATAAATATGTTGTCGTACATTATTTTTTTAATTAATAATTTTTTGTATAAAAAATTTCACATATTACAGTATAACTTATATTATCACTGTTTTACATGCATATAATTTTATCTTGATTTTATTGTAATTTAAAAATAAATCTTAGAATTTTATTGTAATTGAAAAGCAAATCTTAATAATATTAATTTTTAACAAGACTTACACATTCCCTTTTTTTCTTTTCTTTTAACATCTATTATACCTTCTTTCCTCAGCTACTCTCTACTTTAAAAGCACCACCAAGCTCAATACTAAACAAGCCTAAACTATAAACACAAATTGAAGTAAACTTTAAATTATCAGTTGAACTTATTGCTTTCATTCCATGAGGTATCTCGCATGCCCTTGCTAATTATTAAGAGGCCTAACACAAATTAAAGTTATATTAACCTTAATGCATGTTGCAAAATAACAACACATGGTGCATACATCTACAGTTTACTACTTGTAATGACTTACACCATGTCATACTTTGCAAAAAACAGAATGTAAAATGAGCTTCATAGCGATTCCTTGCTGTATCAAACGCCATTCCTTCTATTGAATAAATTTATTTTCCCGATTGGTAATGCTGTATTCCTTTCTCAAGCTAGACCCACGATTTGCAACTCTTATACAACCATCAATGGAATTGATATTCAATTCTACATTCAAGAGAGCAGAAGACATCAACCAAACATAGAATGTCAGTACTAAATCTAAAAGGCCTGGCAAAGTTGAAAAATGAGTACAACAGGCTGCTAAAGCCTTCAAAATCATTGGATTAGTTATTAGATGATAAATCTTCTCGTGAAAGCAAAACCAATAAACGCTCCCGGAACTGTGGCATATTCCACTAAACCATATAGAGAGAAAAGTCAGAGGAACATCCTAGCATCTGAAACCTGTCATCATATAAAGTGTCATTGCAAACACAACAGAGAAAAAAAAAAGTGTGCAGGATGCATCCAGCCAAAGAAAAAGCTTTCGGTTCCAAATGGGTCACATAAAACAATACAACAAGACTTAAGCCTTTCAACTTAACACCCACAGGGCGTTCTATTGTCTTAGCTTCTTCCCCTTTTTTATTGAAGGCTTCTTCTTCTGCTGTTTAAGTTCAGAAGGAGACTCCAATTGGTCATTTTGAGGTTCTTCAGGAAGAGTACAATGCAGAAATTTCTTGTTAGAACCAACTTGGTTGCAGAACAACTTCAACATCTTCCTCCCCCTCATCCATTTGAGCATTATTTTCATGTGTGTTTTGCTATTCAATCCACTAATTCCAGCATCCTGCAATAAAATTGACACCAGAAAGATAGAAAAATAAAAATCCCAGGAAATCTAAAGCTTGTTACAGAATGGTTAGACCGAGTAATTCTACTCTTAACAAACCGAACTCAATATCAGAAAATCTTAAACATGCCCAGGACAATTGCTGGAAGTTAAACCATCTCGAGAGTGATTACCATAGAAAATATCCAATCATCAAAACAGCAACTTTTCTCATGTATTTAACAATTCCCGAGAACATAGCAGGACACTTCTTGCAGATGCATACACAGATCCAAATAAAGATTTGAATCAGATTGAAAGATTAATTTAGAGATACTAATGTCAAAAGTATCTAAAGCAATAAACATTCTTTGCTCTAATGACAAAATCTGTATTCTATTTATCTTTGAAACCCTTGACCTCAAAACTAACATGGGTTTATCCTATCGAAAGGAAATGAATGAGAACACAGAAATAAAAGGATAACCTTCGCGTGAATCCAAGTATTGGAGACGGTGAGAGGACCGTGCTGCTTGATGACGTCGTATAAGGATTGGGCTATAGAGTATGCTTCTTGGGTCGGTACTTTGGGGTTTATTTTCCTCACGTTCACAGCGGCTTTCGTCGAGTAATATCTCACGAATGTCTCCTTCAATGCTTTAACATTTCCATGCCACATCTTCGCCCAAATTTCCAGAGATCTTGTGATTCTACTGCTACTGCCTGTAACTTCCGAACCCTCGTCTGTCTAATATAAGGATTTCCAGAGTTTGAGTTTTACACTACGACAGAGAAGAGCCCTAACTAAAACTCTTTGTTCCCTTCTCGAGGAAAACCACGTGCTTGTCACGTGGAGTCCCATCCCACTTTATTTGTTTCAAAATAATAATAATAAAGTTTGAGGTATGTCTATATTTATTCTTTTAAATTTTTTTTTCCCTCTCTTTTCCCGGCGGTGCTGGAATTAACGAGTGTGATCTTATGAGCTTTGTTAAATGTAGATTCAGCTGATTAGTCCAATTACATTCAACGTTCAAGTAATATTTATTGAGTCAGTCAATCCGCATATGATAAGAAAAGAAAGTTAAAATCCATCAAAAATTGATACTCTTTCATGTCCTAACGTAATAGTGTATATAATTCAATGCTTAAGGAAATTACAACACAAGGATAAACCATATTGCCATGTGCAAATTCTCACTCACTCACTCCCTCCCTCCCTCCTCCTGCAAGAGTCAATATCATAAACAACATCCCGATCCTGGATCCATAGAGCTGGGCATACTAGAACAAAAACATTTGGAACTTACTTAAAAATGAACTTTTAAAATGAAAAAAATAAAAAAACACTATAACATTTTGTAGCCATCATTACACGGGGCAACAGGAACGCTATTGCTCTCATATCCGCTCGTACCCGCACTGTTTCTGTTAAGCCCCAATTTTAAAAAATAAAATAATATTAAAATTTTTATTATGAAATTTTTTTATAATTTATAGAAAAATTTAAAAATAAATTAGTTGTTCAAATATTTCAAATTATAATTAACCACAAAATTTTAAAATTAAAATAATAAAAAAAAAAAATTTCAAAAGCCAGATAATCAGCTAAATCTATCATCTAAGTATAAATCCTTCAATTATATGAAATCACAATAAATTACATTTTGTAGTCATCATTACGCTATTGCTCTCATGTCCGCTCGGATCCGCACTGTTTCTGTTAAGCCCCAATTTTAAAAAATAAAATAATACTAAAATTTTTACGAAATTCACGTAATTATAAAAATTTTTTATAATTTATAAAAAAATTTAAAAATAAATTAATTGTTCAAATATTTCGAATTATAATTAACCACAAAATTTTAAAATTAAAAAAATAGAGAAAAAAACTTTTAAAAGTCATAACACTTAACAGAAGATCAGTTAAATCTATCGTTTAAGTGTAAATTTTTTAATTATCTAAAATCACAATAAATTATAATGAGTTTTAAAACTCAGTAAGTATACTAATTTTTCATATATATAAAATATATATATACTTATATATAACACACCTATATGAAATGTTTACACATTATATAGCATGAGATGAAATTATATTCGTTTCAAAAATTTCGTAATATTTAAATGCTATATAAATTTTTTTAAATTTTTTTTTAGGAATATCTCATTTTACTTATTTTTTAGCAGGATTTTATATATTATTTATTACTGAATGAGCCAATATCACCCATCGATAACATACCGTATATGAGTTAAGTGCAAGTGAGGCATATAATTTTTAATAAAAACAATAAACACTCATACCCGAAGGTAAGAGCCACATCTTCACCTTGATTATCGGTGAGTCCTCTCACATACATAAATACTTTTTCACACGAACGTGAATACTACTATATCCAGAAGTACTCTAAAAGTCTCTCCAATATCATATGAAACAATGAACAATAACAATAATATCAAACCCAAAAGAATGGTCACATTAAACAATAAATACTTCATATAATTTATAATTGCCGATTAAAAAAGTAACGAAATTCGATATCTTAACACACAAATATTTAACTTTCATAAATAATTTTTTTATTAAATCACTTTCTCATTATTTTAAACACAATTCATATATTCATGCTCAAATGCCAAATGCACGTAATATAAAACTAATCACAATAATGCAATCATCAACAATTACAATCACAGTAATACATATATTATAAACCATCATATAAATATATAACAATGTCAAAAAAAAATACTTTCATAAAAATTTATAACTGAAAAATATTTTTTAAAAATACATTCAAATATATACATATGTTTATTGTGATTCTCTTTTAAAAGTCGAGTATAATTATCTCTTAACAATCACAATCAAAACTAATTTAAATGTTTTGATCTATAATAGAAAAATTTAACATTTGTAAGATTCCTATACACTTTTATAGAGCACATATATTCTCATTAGATTTCAAATTCTTTATAAAATTAAATCTTTTCATAGTCTAAACTTAATCATTCATCCTAACAGTATTATGCCATATTTTGAGTAATCTCCAATCATTGATTTTTAAAAAATATAATACAATTTCAAATATCATAAAATTTTGTAAAGATAATAAAGATATATAAACCATAAGTTATTAAAATTTTTAAGTATAAATTCGAATTTTAACTATTTAAAATAAATTTTATTTTTAAAACATTAAATTCTGTTAAATAGAAATCGATAGTGAATTATTTTTATTCAAAATTTCATAACAAATCATAAATATAAAATTTTACTCCAAAATTTTAATATGATAAACTAAATATATTTAAAAGTCAGAATATAAAATTTTATAATTTTTCAATAGATTTTGCTTAATCAAAATAATTCCGTTATTCAATTATTATATAAAACGGGTAATTTTCTGCATTCTAAAGTTAAATTCAAAAAATCATTAAAGATTAAAAATGTAATAATTTTTAATCAAATAAAATTAATAACAATAATAAAAATATCTAATTTATTCAATTAAAACAGTTTTGAAAAATTCACAATATATAATTTTATAAAATTCGTGAATTGAGTCATTATCATAATATTATCTCTGTAGAAATATTATTTTTTTCTAACTATCTCATCACAACTAAATTTTTTTAATTTTTTAATTATAAAACTTAATCCTCACATCACAAAACAATTACAAGATTCGATCATTATAATTATAAAAATTTAAAGAAATAAAATTACTTATTATTAATAGTAAAATTATTAATTTAAAAAAATTAATATAAAGAAAGAAAAATGAAAGTTACTATTTCTCTATTTTTTGTCTCTTACACTTGTTTCTTTCTTTCTCTTAATACCTAAAATTTTAAATATAAATAAAATATTTTATTTATACTAGTATAAAAAATATCAATTTAGTCCTTAATATATCTGTTTTTATCTATTTGACTCTAAATTTATAATTTATTACTAAAATATTTAACTATTTTCTATATAATATACATATCTTCAAAAATATAATTTATTATCTATATAAATATATAATGGTATATTAAGGACAAATAGGGTGTTACAGTTCCATTTACATGCAGACCTTTCCTAGCACAACTACGAGAACGGGAAGATCTCTCTCATTGCACCTTTTCCCCTCCAGCTATGCTTAAAGTCGCTATTTCTCGACCTGCTGCTCGTTCTAGCCAAACCTCAATTTACTTACAATTAACCTCTATGCACAATTTCATCTTTTGTTTGGCTATGAAGATAAACTGTTCCTATACGTGCAATTTGATATTTATTTGGACAAGTCCCCACAAGCAAGCTGTGATTTTATAAAGAGATGCCATGAAGTGGTTCAAAGTTCCTCTGCAAGTTTCGAGTTGTCGGAAAGTGCAGAAGACTTGATAGTCCTACCCTTTCCACCAAAAAAGTATACTCCAGATGTTTCCTGAAATCAACAAACAACCAGTTGGCGGAGAATCAACAGATTCACTTCAACTAATAGCTTACATACTCAAATAACAAAAATCTAAGATGGCTAATTCACTCCTTCACAATGACAGTTCTCATGTAAGGGGGAAGTGAATTTTAGAATGATAAGCAAAATTTATCCTTCACTTGACTCGTATACAATAAATTTTCCGGAGATGGTAACTCGGAATCAATAGTACTCCACGTAAGAGAAGGTAACATAATAGTAATACAAAGAGCAAATAAAATAGAGTGGCCTCAATTAAGTTATATGCACATATAACACATTGAAGAAAGAAAAACTTACTGGAGGGGCAAGGGCGGCATCAAGAACGGAATTAATCCCATTTTCAGGTGCCTGCAAAAGGCCCAGAAGCTTCATACAGTAAATGCCACAAGAGAAAGAGACGAGGGAATTTCTCACATCATGTTGGTTTTCACTACTCCAGGTTCTGTTAGCACTTCAGTATCAATCAAAACCAAAAACTAAATTAGCAAGTGAAACGGAAACAACCATTTAATGAAAATACTTCTCTAAGGACAAAACTAGAGAATAAAGCTTTGCATAAAAAATAATAACTGAAATGCATCTGACATGCACATCAACCTACAGGCATGTTCCACTCCGAACAAATTTGTCAGATTTAATTAAGGAAAAAAAAAAAGGGATGCAAACACGTACGTAACTGACACATGATGAGATCTATCCATCAAACAAAGTTGTCGGTCAAGCTCGTATGAGAAAAGAAGCAAGCATCCTGTCACACAAAATGATAACAATACCAGAACAGAGATAAAAGAAATATGTGAAGATCTTATGAGGCATCCCTTACTTACATTTGGAATACTCATAGATATGAGCACAAGGATAACATCTAATCTCAGGAAGCACTTCCCAGTGACAGTCTCATTGTCCACCTGTGCACCAAACACTGAAGAAAAAAGGCTAATGCAATGACAATTCAACTAAAAAAATATATATGGCTCAACAAAGAAAAACTAACAGATGGCATTGTGAGAATGCTTGTTACAGCATTTCTTTCCCCGTTTAATATAATGAGACGCAGGTCAAGCTCAGTGTCAGGCACCAAGATTCATGGTAAGAGATTTTCTTTTCTTCTTTTCTAAGATAAATATGTAGGGCAAATTTATGCATCAAATGGGAAAGTCAAAAATTAGATCACTGATACACAAATTTTGCTCCAACGAAGACTTTTATAAACAAGAATGTCAAAAATTAAATCATCCTGTTAATTATAATACCAAATATTATTAGTTCGCACCATTTCGATGAGTGAAGGAAGTAGCATTCACTATCCTATAAGGATCAGGGCTGTTTCTGAGAAGTGGAAATAGAGGTCTAATCATAGGGAATGCGCCAATGTAGTTTGTACTCATCATCCTGGAATACTAGTTAAGTTGAAACTAATTGTATGACAAATTTTTCAAGGAGGACTCAGGACATAGTACCAATCTCTACAAGAATAAAATATAATTCATGTTACACGCAACACGCAAGACAAGGAAACTTTTTACAAACGTGACAAAAAAAAAATGTGGATGGAAAACAAAAGCAAAAATTATATGTACTTCTGGAGAATTTCAATTCACATGGTCATACGGAGAAATTTAGCGGCCTAGTGTTGGTTTTTAAGGTGAAAATCTTACAGGCTTCATAAACTACATGAACTACCACAAATAAACAGCATACTCACACTACGACCTGGACCTTGCTCAGATGGTGACAGTGAGGAATAGGTTTGCATTTAGCATGTCAAAAGAAAAGCCAGCATACTGGAATTTGTAGAACTTGGCAGTTGGCACCCTAGTGTCTGTATGTATGGTCAAATTTGCACAGGTTAATACGAAGATAAACTGCTATTTCATTAACGAAGTTTAACTTCCACTAAATATAGAAGAAACCAAAAAAAAAAGAAAGCAAAATCAAGATAATTACTGATCATAGCCTTCAGCTGTGAGTCTGGAAGATGTTGCCAATATCCCAGCATTGTTAATCAAGAGTTGGATAGAAGAATGCATATCTGAATCTGAAAGCCAGTGTTGAAGTGAGTCTTAAACTGTAAGACTGACCAGAAAGATGGCAAGTCAACCTGAAAGGCTTTAAGACCGGCATCCTTATGCCGACTCGTTATATCTATCATAGTCTGTCACACAGCCATTAGGGGCAAGCATAATAAGACATATAAAGTGGGAAAGCAGGTATAAGAGTAAACTCATGACATGAGCAATACCTTTGATAACAAATGAAATGACCGTCCAACTGCAGACACAATATAAATTTCAGCTATAAGATCTTGTAACTCAAAGGAAACATTTATGGCCCCAAGATGGAGGAAACATTTCATGGATCATTGGGTAAGCAATCATAATCTAGTCAACCATTCAACATGCACATTAAGAGATGTGCTTAAATTAATTTAAATAATCATGCATCAAAATCACCAGATATGTAAATGGACCCTAACAGAGATAAGACATTCTTGCTAAATAAAAATCATTTTTTTTCTCTCATGATGCTGACAAATAATATTAGAATAGATGATAACCAGCATGCTATACTATGCAAAAGTTATTTATTGGCAAACATGAATATCTTGCCCAACATAACCCATTATTCCTTTAAGACTGATTGCAATAGGCCTCAACAATCAGGAAACCACAGAGAGATTTTGTGTATTCATATTACAATAAGTAATATGATACGAACAAACAAGCAGAGTTAGCAAAACACAAATGTTAACAAACTACATGAAATGAAGATAAAAAATACAAAAGACAATACCAAAATCAACATAGAAACCTTCCCTTGAAAGACCATAGGCCGCAGCTGCACCCAGACCAGATGTAGCCTACAGCAATAAAGCAATGAATTACAAAATAACAACTAAATAACACAAATTTACTAACACAAATAACAATTACAAAACACGAATTTACACAAAGATCTAGCGAACAAACAATAGTGAAAACTGAAGATAGCTTACGCCAGTAATGATGCAAACAGGCCTTTTAATCCTAGTAGTCGAAGGAACGCAACGTTTAAATGAATTAGATTTCCGAGCAAAGAAACTTTGTACAAACAATTGCACGTATGAGGTCAAAAGGGAGAATGTCCAGAGCACTGCCATTCTCCAGAATCCCACCGAGCATACAACATGCACAATCTTTTTCAACTCTTTCATGACTATCCTCGAATCAAGTTGCATCCAAATACTTATCTAAAAATTGATGAAAACCAACAATCAATGCTATAAAAACAAGTTAAAATATGAAAAATAAAGCTTGTTGAACTGAGAAATTATGCAGCCGAAATGCAGGCTTGCCAAAGTTGTATTGATTCCTTAAATTTACAATGAATGAACATTACTTATTTAGAGTCATCACAAAGCAAGCTTACCCTGAAGTTACAGCTGTATTGTTATGCAACAAGACAAGAATATACAGTCGTGAGGTGCACTGTGCTGTACGTATTGTACTGTGTATGCCGGTAGACTGCATATGGTCAGGGGGTCCTCAGTGTCCTTGTTTGTTACATTAGCATGAGCAGAGGAACATGGAGTTGTTGATTGCCTGAGGCATGAACTCGTAGCAGGTGGAATCATTGAAGCAGAGATGAGTGATGCTGACTCACTTTGGTATGCTAAGGTGTCTGTCAAGGATCCAAATCAGCTTTGTTTATTTTCAACTAAACTGCAACTATCGTTGAGAAGTAAAGTAACTTGGCGAAAACTGGAAAACCATAAACACGACAAATTCAAAATTTGGATGAGGCAAATGATCAAACATCGTCGACCTAAGAAAGTTGGTGAGTACTGAATGAACTATAATCTCACCTCAATGTGGCTGAATGTCCGATACATTATACCGCATTTCAGTTTGTCAGTAGTGCGTGGAGTATTATATTCCGAATATAATAGAGGAAGCAAACCATGTAGCACGTAATACAGAGGGGCTCATCCCTAAAGAGACCCATGATAATCTAGAACAAACCCATGTTTATTGGGCCCTTTTGCAAATGATCCAATGGAAAAGTCCTGAGAAATTCTATTAAGGAGCAATGGGGTTTCTTACAATAGGAGGGGTGAATTTTTCGTCACCCGAAATTCTTTCCAGAACAGTGACCTGTCCTCAGCCTACAGAGGTCCCAAAGCAAAGGGCAACCAGAATTCCTGTCAAAAATAATTATATCGTGGGTAACAATTAAACTTGTAATTGCCGGACTCGTTCAACTTTGAAATGATTGCTAAACTCATTTTGCTCGGTCAAGATGCAAGGAGTAGTTTTAATCCAATAATATACATATACATACATATATATGGAATGGAATTCAGCTTTAATTAAGAGAGACAACAGAAATATTGATGATTAATCAGTTTTTGGTATAAAGTTACAGATTTCATCATGCTATGAAGTTTGGGAATCAGAATACATCACAAATAGACATGTTATGACCCATGAGTTATTGGAAAGTTATTTTTTGTTAGGAAAAAAAAAAGAAAGTTTTAAATACAATGGTTATATTTCGTTAACATCGCTAACGTAAAAAAATTATTTAATTAATAAAATAAATTAAATTAAATTTAATAATAAATAAAAAAATTAATAAAAAATTTTATAATTTTTTTTTACTATATTAACTAAACAATTAGACTTTTTATTCACTTTTTTTTATTCACTATAAATAAATATATCTTTCTTATCTTATTAATTAAATAATTTAATCTAATTAACACTTTTGTCTAAAATTTTCTATGTTTAAGTTATCTTTGACAAGAGAAGAGTTAACGTTTTCAACTTACAATTGGTTAATAAAAGACATTAAGACAAGCCAATATGTTATATGTACACAATGAAATCTATTGATTTAATCATTTAATCAAACAAACTTAAATGCACATATCAAATTTAACAGTGTTTGCATATCTGCAACTCTGCTTTAATCTGCTCAATTTTTTTTCTCTATATTCTATCTCATGTAGTGTAATTTGTTGCTTCAACAGCCATCTCATGTATATAAACTTGTATTGAGAAGCGCGCAGTTTAAAATAAATGATAAATTCTGTCATGAGATCTGCAGAAAGAAAGATTTTGAAAGCCGAAAGTTGTCTTGGAATATTGACAATCTGAAAGCCTTCGCTTGCTAACCTAACATAAATGTCCTCTATCTCAACCCACTTTCGGTTTCGGGCACAGCAAATTCCGAACTGTGGTTGATGTGATGATGATCGGTATTAGTTTCATTCAAGAATGGAGAAGAAGAAGAGGAAGAAGAAAGACAACTGCATCGACAAGTTGGACATGAGTAGTGCGAAGACAACCACTGCTGGATGCATTTCAAATGGAATTCATGATTACACCTTGCCAAAACCTGAATTACATCTCCCTCCACAAATTCGGACAAGCAGATGACACACTCAGCTTCTTCTCCGGTTAGCTTCATCCCAGATGAATACACCAGGGTGGGAGCTACAACCAGTGAAGCTGCGGCTACCTCAACAGTTGGCTTTCTTTGCTGTTGGTGGTTAGGGGAGCGTCGTTGTTGGCCATCGTTCTTACGAAGGAAGCAGTGGATGGCAGCGTTTAGAGCCAGCGCGCATGTGAGAGCACAGAAGAGGATGATGAGGACCAGGATTGCGCTGGCTTCAAAATCATTCGAGTTTGAGTAAGGCTTCCACTTACAAGTATGAGGATTACATGTTGATGTTGCTGTTGTGGAGGAGAGTGTTGGGTTTAACACGCTTTGGATTTTGGCTGTTTCGGGCGGCGGCGTCGGCGTTTGCATTTGGCTTGCTTTTGAGTTTGATGGGATTACGAAGAAAGGGAGATGTTTTTATGAAATTCTGGATTTTGGAATCTAATGATGAGGTAGTTGCTGCCGGCGACAGAGAAAGAAAGAGAAAAAGAGGGGGAATTGCGTGCGAGTACAGACTGAAACAATTTATAGACACCACGGGAATAGAAAAATGCATAGGTGCACATGAGAATTCACCGTTTCTTCTCCCGATTATTTTCAAATCATACTCTTTCATTCTGATGTTGTAATTAAGAACAATATTTTGATGCCACTTTTACGTGGGGCCTGCAGTCACTGTTCCATTTTTATCTTATAAGCTCCCTGCATATTTCCAGATTTTTCAGGAATTTGCGAGGCTAAACAAACATTAATGAGGCTTCGAATTCTTGTTGGGCTGAACCTAACTTTTTAACCATATTATCAATCAACGTCGTGTCTTTGTAAGTCCCGCATATCTACTATATGTGTGTCTTAATAGTAACGATGTTACTTCGGGGGAGATGCAGCAATTGCAAATTGTATAATTTTCTTCATGCTGCTTTAAATTGACGATAAGTCGACCAACAAGAGTTATGAGGAAAGGGCACTCCTGGACTTGAGCGTAAAGTGGAGCGCGTACATTAGTTGGCTTGTCTTAATTGTTCGAAAATTTACGAATGTGTTTGCTTTATTTAATGGTTGTCTAGTTGGGCTAGTAGCGGCTGGCTAGTGATTAGTAACAAAAAATGTGCAGTGTGCTTGCATTGCATCACTTGAGGGTAAACAGAACTAAACCCCGACCCCTGGGGCCACTGGAGAGGCTGTGGACGTTTTGGTATCGTAGGATTGGATAAGTTGATAAGGGCTTGGATGCCATACCAGTAGTTTCAGCTTACCCGGTTCTGTCAAACAGGCAGAAAATGCTGATTCATCTGTTTTTGAGATAACAGAGAGACGTAGACACTTTCCCAAGTCCCATCCCATCAAAATCCAGCTCTGCTGTAGCAGTCTTAAGATGTGGTGGCATTGAGCCACAGGCTTAAGTCAAGGGGATGAGGTCCACATTAGTAAATGGAGGCAAACATCACCATGAACATGACCCACAGACTCGGGCAAATTTAATCGATAAGCATCATTGAGGAGTTCCCCCACTTGGCCTCCATTAGTACAATGAGCTGCGTGTAGTACTAGAACGTTCCTATAAAAACAAAGGCGTGCCATACGAACAATCATGCACACAGCAGACGATAAAAATGCAATTGCCTAAATGCATGCCTTGCCCCTCAGGCAATTGCACAGTACCACCAATGGCGATAGTGTATATATGGTACAATTCTGGTTTTAATGAGTAATGACAAAATCTTGGTGAGAGTGGGTCATAGGGTCCATGGCCATACCCATGCCCATAACTAATGCATGCAGTTGGTTGGATCAATTTCCTGTTCGTGTATTTGTACGAATCCCAATATATAAATATAGGACTCCAAACTCATGCTTGGGGGTGCTTCAGCCAAGACAGTCGGTGTTAATCTTGCACAAAAGATGTCGGAATAATCATTAGAATTCCAATTCAAAGAGAATTATGAAGTTGTCTTGCATTTTAGATTTCCATTCGCTAATTAAGGATTTTAGTCGGAATCAAATTCACTTCACCTGAACCTGAAAGGTGAGAATTGAGCTTTCGATCCAAACAAAAGTTGTAACTGGAAAGGTGGACCTCAGATATCCAACAAATTTGCGCCTCTAGTCCAATAAAAGATAACAAGGTACCAATTGGGCTCAGGAAATACAAGCGGATGGCCGACTGCAAGCCTGGTATATGGGCTTCAGATCTCAAACATGGTTCCTATCATCATATGTTCCGGGCGACAAAATAAACGATCACGTAGACTTCAAAAAAGAGAACACGTAGGCAAATAAAGAAGAAATAACGCGGCAATCGTCGGGTTAAAAATGACGGACTCTGGCGTCTTCTTCGTCAGCTACAACAGTCCTGAAGAACGGCGTTTCTGACGCTGAGGGACGAAGCCTCTAGCGGTTCGCCGGCAGGCAATTCGATTTCCCATCTTCTTCACAATCTTATCTTCTCCAATCCCAATTCTCTCATCTCTGCCGCCTCCGACCTTCCTCCGCATGAGGTATTCGATCACTCATCTCGATTTCTTACTACACTACCGATTATGTGTTTTGTGTATATACTTTAATGCTTTTAAAAATAGTCAAATTTGTTCTTTGTTCCTGCATTATGCAGAATGAATACAGGTCATGTCCGATTTGTTGGTTTTGCCCGAATTGGTTGCTGGTGCTTCCGGGGACGGAGAAGATATTACTCTTACATTTACACATGCTTGCTATTTGGAGCATTTTTGTTGTTTTCCTGTTTTTACCATGTCATTGTTCTAATTTCATAGTAAAAACATACCAATTAAAAGCATAAGGAAACAATAACAATCAGATAAAGAAAACTTAAAAAAATTTTCTTAAAACAATTCAAAAACAGAAAAATGTATAGAAAACAAAAATAAATTCTAAAAAAAGTGTAAGAAAAAGAAAAACAATTTTTTTTTGTTCTATTAATTTTTCAACTTTGTTGAAGATGATTTTTAAACTAATGCACGTTTGAATATATATATATATATATATATATGTAATGTTATTCTTGCATTAATGACCAAATATCCAAGTCAAGTATGCATACAGGTATAAATATATACACATAAATAATGCCCAAAATTCAAGACTATGCATTAATGGCCAATATTTTCAATTCGTAATGCATGTATGTATGAGCGGCCTTAACGTGCAAGTTAGTAACATGAGTGTCGCAGTGATAGGCCACGGCATCCGACATGCTGTTTAGCACCGCGGTCCAAGTCATAACGCCTGATTCTCTATTCTATGCACTACGTATAGCGCCACAACGCCTGACTCTCTATTCTATGCACTACGTATAGCGCCACGGCCGCAGGCTATGACTTGGACCGAATAGACATGACCCTTCAATATATTGTTTTATATTTTAATTTAATTTATATACTAAATTAAATTTAAATATAATTTAATAATTATAAAAAAATATCATAAATAAAAATGTCTCTAGGAAAGTTGTATATGTATATTTATAAATAAAAAGCACGAGATAGTTTTGAAATATAATAAATATAATCAAATTTTTTTTTTACTTTCTACTACCGTTCATTTAAATTTTCTTGCATCAAATTTCAGTGTTTAATTTATCTGTAAAAGTAAAACATTAATTTTTGGCAGGTGTATAGCACTTAATGATATTTGAATTTATTTTCGTCAATGTACAATACAGATAAATAGTAAAGTGTTTCATTTTATCTTAAAAGCATATTTGTTTAATTCATATGCATTATTGAATTGCTAAGAACAAATAGCGTCTTAAAAAAAATACAAATAATAAAGTGTTTCATTTTATTTTAAAAGCATATTTGTTTAATTTATATGCATTATTAAACTAGTAAGAACAAATAGCGTCTTACAAAAAAAGATTGTTATGTAACTTAAAGTACACTATCTACAAATTTGTTTCTTTTCTCTACACGTTAGATTATTTTTGTTTGTTATTATTTATTTCATCTACATCAAGAATGTTTTCTCCTCTTCACCAACTTCACTTTGCCAATTTTTTGTTCTACTATTCAAACATCCACCCAAAAACTTAGTCTTTTCTAATATAAGTATTTTAGTACCGATTATTAATAATTTTAATTATTTTTTAATCAAATAAATAAATAATTTAATTAATTAAACTATTTATTCAACTAGTTAATTTATTTTTCAACTTTTATTAACTTAACTCACTAACTTCTAATTATAAAATTAACAAATTTTTCATAATGTGAATCACCTTCACGCACCTGTCCCAGATTCACAGCACAAGTCATCGAGTTTCCTTTGAATTTAACACTTCTTCATTTACGCTCATCCTTGACGCATTTCAAAATGTGATTGAGTTTTTCTTGGTTAAAGCTGGTGGTAAAGCTGTTGTTTCACCTAGTGTCAATAGATTTAAATATGTTATAGAATGCACGGAGACTCTAAGGTTTGTTCATTTATTATTGTTTGCTTTCATTTGTTATCTAAAAATAATAAATTTTCGTTTTTAACTTGTATACTCCATTCCCATGCCTTTGAAATGAATTGTGACACTCTCAGTTATGCATCTAATGATTATTTGTTTCGCCAGACACCTTACCAGTGTATATCAAGAAAAATTCTCGCCATTAGAAAATATTCAGTTACCGAAATTCTTTCTCCACATCCTTGGATGCTCTCATGCCGAGTTTGTCTGCTTATATTACTCAAGTGCAAACCAAAATATCGACTGCTGAAACCGAGAAGAGGTTTCCCCGATACACTAGTTTGTGGGAAGTGCAGACTCTTGCCTTTAGTATGCTTGGTGAAACATTTTCAAGGGCTGGATCTCTTTTTCCTGTGGAAATTTGGCAGTCAATAATTGAGGTATTCATATTGCTTTGCATTTGTTTATATAGATATGAATATGTCAGTTACGTGTATTTGTTTGTTTATTTTTTTATGTTAATTAGGTTCTTAGAAAAGTAATGGATGTCCTTGCATCTAAAAGTGTGCTCGTAGAAGATAATGATTTGTCGAGGTGACATTCCCTCTTTCCTCTTTGCAAGCGAATGTAATTAGTCGCAGAAGATTGCTTCTTTTGATCTATAATTTTAAATATTTTACGTTGGAAATTGCTGTTCTTCCTTACAGCAAGTTTTACTCCTCTCTCCTGAATTGTCTTCATCTGGTTCTTAAGGATCCGAAAAGTCCCTATCTGACCATGTGAGTTTATTTGGTTGAGTTTTAGTATTTCCTGTCGAGTCACTAATATCTTTCTTTGCAGCCATCGTCTGTACGCTTTCTGAGTTAAAAACATTTTTGCAGGTGTCCGGTTTTATAGCAGCATTGAGATTGTTCGTTGTTTATGGCCTTACTAGTAGAACCCAACCTTACATCTCCCATTGATCGTAAAGAACAGACTCTATTGAGCCTTAATTTGACTTCAGAAAAGCCAAACAAGAAAGATAATACTCCATATAGACCTCCACACTTGAGCAAAAAGGACAACTTAAATATCAAGAAGCGAAAAAATAGAATTTTCTCTCACCATGAATCTTGTACAGTTGATTTCAAGTCATCTGATTCGGATGACAGTGACAACGATGGGTCAATTAAAGACATTGATAGTGTTTCGAGTTCTAAGGTTAGAGTAGATGCGATTGTCTGCTTGCAGGTAAGTTCACAACACTATTGTTTGTCACACTTTGGCCCACTTTCTTATGTTCTGATAATTCAATATTTTGTTCCGATATCGTAATATTTCTAGATTGTTTTAGAATCTCAGAATTCAAAAATTTTGGACAGCGGCAAAATTCTCTTTTTGGGTTGTCCTTAGAATGTTTTGATTATTTTGGTTGGCCTCTTGGTTGTTCTGAGTTTTTGTGGTAAGCTTATTCATCTCGTTGTAAAATTTTCTATGATTAATACAATTTCTTCCTTTCTTCTTTTCCTGGGTGAAGGATCTTTGTCATGCTGATCCCAAAACATTTACTACCCAATGGACAATTCTTTTGCCTACTAATGACGTAATAAGACCAAGGTGAGTCATTGTTATGCTTCTCCTTCATTGGTGCTCCATTTTGTTTCTTTCCATTTTATCTTATATTGCTTGCTTATTTGCTTCAGGTTTGACATGCTTCTTGTTTGATCCTTACTTAAAGGTACCATTTCTTTTTCTAGATTTTGTTGGTCTATTCTTGCTACCGAGGTCCCTATTATTCCAGTTGACTTTGTTGCCGTTCCCATTCGTCTTCTCATTGTTATGATGTGACCTCAGTTTGGCTTCTACCTCACCAATGCTGCTTTGTCGTGCCTAGGTGAGGATTGCATCTGCCTCCATTCTGGCACTCATGATGATGGGCCTTGAAAAGTTTTTCTGCAAGTAGCAGAATACAAGGAACACATCAAATGTCGATTTTTCATGCCACTTTCCGGCTCGTCAATTGCCCGATGTCATAAAATTTTGCACCTTGTCTTGCTCGTAAGATACGAATAATATACTGAAATTCAAATAATGGCAGCATGAAATTTAGATGCAATTTAAGCAGAATTGTAACACGAATGAACGGTTTTACTCAATTTTCAAATATATTACAACTCATCTCAAACAATTGTCAATCATGTGGTTGGAGCAAAACAATAAAACTTTGCGAAAGGGTTTAGATAAGAAGATATTGTTATATTAGTGTTATTGATGTGATGAAATTAACTAATTAATGAAATAAAAAAAATATATTTACTGGTAATAAATTAAAAATATTAATATAAAATTTTAATATTTAATGAATATAATAAAAAAATTTTATAAAATTTTTATTAATTTTTTAAAATTATTATTAATAAATATATTTTTCTTATCTCATTAATTAAATAATTACATTAATAATATTAACGTAATAAAATTGTCCTATTTAACTCTCTTATTTTAGTTATAGTTTGTTCACGGTCAAAACATTTATCCTCTGGTCATTCTTCTCTCAATCTCTCTTTTTCCCATTTGTGCTCTCTTGCACGTGTCCTATGTATTCATTGATGACCCTGCGATGCTTTTAATGGATTTATTTACGAAGTAGCCCCAATTCCATGCTTGCAACTGACTGCTTTATGAATCCATTACATTTATTTCTTAAGATAAATAATTTTTCGTTACACAATTTGGCTTATAGTACTAATGATCAGAAGAGGGTAACTTTTCATATGTTGATTAATTAGAAGAATAAGTTTTTTCCGTTATATAACTTTTTTTACCTTGCGGGTACTATAGGCTGTTCATTGTAAATATTGTATGTCAAATCGAATATACAATAATTTCAAGGAATCTTGTATACGAATCAACTTTGTCTGGTTTATCTAATACCTTTTACTTTTGCATCGTACGTTTAAAACAATTGCAATTGTGATTAACCCTTCCTTGTACTTTTCTTTTTGCTGTAACAGTTAACCTCAATATTGTTGCATGCTCTTAACCTTGCTTCGAGCTCTGATATCCAATCTCTGAAAGACTTCATAGTTAAAGTAAGAGCTTTTCTTCCTTTTTTCCGCAAAAACTGCATTGAATTGCAATGAAATATTGAGCTAATTGATACAAGTAACTTCTTGTTTGCCTACGAAGGACGTTCATGATTAACAAGTAATGAGGGTAATGGTGCCTATTGTTGTGTCCTTGCCAATTTTAAAGAATTTGACATGTTAGGCTGCCCGAAGGTTATTCTTGCTCTGAATTTTTGTAATATTCGTTCTTGCCTATTCTTTCCAAAAAACTGAAGGAAAGAGGACTCATTTACATTCGTTTTATTTGATGCCTTTAAATGCTTGCGTATTGTGACTTTCCATTCTTTTTCTTTTTACTATAGTTTTCTCCAGTTTTCGGCTTATTGTCCTATTGTCTACCATATAGAAATGCTTCTTCCTCGTTTAAGAGGCTACGCTCGTCATTGAGGGAATCAAATACTCAGCTTGAGTTTGAAAATATTTCTATTGGGAATCAAAAGAAAGAAATGATTTCCAAGGCCAAGCGATCATTAATTGAAGTTTATGAAGGAAGACATCCGCACGCAATTGCTAGAAAATTTGAGATGCTAGACAGCAGCATACAGTAACTGGCTTCAACATCCTCAATTTTTTTTTCGCCGGTTGCTTTTCTGCAGTGCTGGTTTGCATAATTTGGCTGCAAGATTATGTGATTATTTCAAGCTCATATCTCCTTGTTGTGCATGATGAAGGCAATCTTCTGCAGCTACGTGATTGCACATGCTGTGCTGCCATGGGCAATCCTAGTCCTCGAAGATTATAGCGGTGAGGACAGAAGGGGTTCTCCCATTGTACATGGCTGGGGTTCTGTTCTGTATAAGTTAGAACTGAGTGTACACTAGATTATTACAGGGGGTCTAGTATGTGTAAAATATCCGGTTCTTCTATAGTGTTTATTTATATTTATTAATGGCGGGTGAATATCTGAATACTGGTACTACAGTGTGGAGGAATTCAAAATTTCTTCTGGGAGAATGGGTTGGCGTCTCATCCCTCTCGAATAAATTTCATACGCGTCTAGGATTTTATGCAACTATTATTTTTAATTAAGCAAATGATTTGATTAGCTAGGCTATAAAACCCATGCGGTGTTGGCAACAAGAAGGTCAGCATTTACTTGCTATTTCCTTTCTGTTTTGAAAAAAGAGGAAAGACGATGGCCTTGTGTTATGGTTTTGACAGGGGAGGTCATAGGCTACCTGCTGCCACTTATTTGTCTCTTCGGCACACACGGTCTTAAGGCAAATAAATAAATAAGAGTATGAGCAAGAAAGAACGAATGCAACTCCTCCTCGTGGCCGCAAAATATTGTGAAAACCGACGAAAACGCATGATCTTTTTGACCGACATTAGACCGGGTGTCACCAACTTTCTCTTCAATCAAGTCTTTGGTTTTCTTTTTGGGCAAACAGTTGGATGGATACATTATTACTCTCTTTCTTTTTGGGGACAACGAGTCTGACTACTCACTTGGGTGACAAAACCAATATATTATAATGACCAGGGAGACAAATGCTACAACGCTAACAGAGAAAACTTGAGCGTCGAGTCAAGGGTAGTATTCTTTTGCCTTTTTGATACTTGATCGTAAAATACGCGGAAGCACCTTGTTAAAGAACGTGTGGTGTTACTCTACGCGTAGGAATAGTGCTCCCAAGTTTATATCATTCCCTGTAAGGTAAGCTAATTGTGTTCTCAAGCTGAAATCATGTAATAATGGAAGTTAAGCTAATTGATAATTGTGTTAAATAATTCGAAATAAATCCATGCGATCGATATTCAACAATAATAAACCTTGAAACACAAAAACAGTAACAAAATATATCTAACTTGTACTAACGGTTAGGTTTTGTCCAAAAATAAAAATACTTGACAATAAAAATGTAACTGCTAACAGTGTTAGACATAAGATAAAATAGACGTTAGGTTTTGTTCTTTTTTTTGAAAAATAAAGAACAAAAAATAAAAAATAAAAACAATAAAAACTAAGGCCAAGGCTTAGACTAAAGATTAAACTATATCCCCTCATCCACACCGCACTATTTGTATCCTCTATATTTTAACATGTATTTCGGTCACCACTCACGGTCTCCTGTAGTGACGGAGAACTTTTAACGCTACTTTTTTTTTTTTAATCATACCCTCTATTATTATTATTATTATTATTATTCTATTTCTTTCTTTCTCTGCTTTCCTGTCTACCTGCTTTTCCCTGGCTTCATTGGTCCTCGTCCTTCATTTTCTTAATATCACAAGTTTTAGGAACGAGTCCTCATAATATTAAGAGTTCAATGTTTACTTTCCTCCAGGTTCATATTCATGAAGTCGGGACTCTAGTTCATTACGCTCCTCTTTTCTTTTCTTTTCTTTTCTTTTCTTCTTTTCTCTTAAAAAAAATTAATATTGTGAAGTACACTGCATCTGCTTACATGTTTCCTACAGATCAGCTACTTAAAGATTGTTACCTGAATTTATGCAGGAGCAATAAAGAAAAACAAAGAACCCGGAGAATAACGAAGGTTCCGCAAAGTTCATTTCTTTCTACAAAGGTAGAAAAAGTTTTTGAGGAAAACGCTCTTCTCACATTTGTGTTTGTTGCATTAGGTAAAGCTTTGTTGTTGTTTTTATTTCGGTTTTTGAATTTCATATTATTAATTTTGGTTTGTGCTCTCTGGATTAGTTTATACTTATTGGTCCTGACTCCTAATACTATGTTTTGATGGAGCTTTTTAAAATGTTTTCGGTGACCAAGGCTAATACTTGAGTTGAGGTTGAGAGTGGCCACGGATTTTCACTCTCTTTCCAGTCTCTGCTCTGTTTCCTCTGTTTAAAACCATACCGGGGCATGTTTAACCTTAAAATAAGAAAACAATTGACCATTCAAGCCTTAGAACGTGACTCAAGTGTGGTTGGAGATCATTAGTATTCACTCTTGCATATCGAGTTTTGTGTCGGCGGTACTCTGTTAATAATATTAGCTTCCCGGTTTCAATAACAAACATGGCTATAGATTTCTATTTTTGGAATCCCATTGTCAACCTATTATTATGGTTCCTTCACTTGTGTATGAGAGAAAGAGTTTGAGCACTGCAACTAAATTCCTTGGACATAAACTGCTCAAAATTGCTATGACGATTTCTCGGTTCCAGCTGATTTCGTCACCGTCACCTTCCTCTCTTCAAAATCTGGTAATTGTTTTAATAGTTTCGAGATGATTGCAGGGACCTAAGAATGGCCAAGGAGTCCAGTGGATCATCGAAGCCTCGTCAGCTCGAATCAAAGAGAAAGCGTCTAACTTGGATCTTAGGTGTTAGTGGCCTCTGCATTTTATTTTATGTTCTGGGAGCTTGGCAAACAACTAATACTCCGCTCTCTGATGTCTACACTAGAGTCAGTTGTAATAAAAACTCCCCTCGATCTGGAGACAGTCATTCCCCACTCGATCCATCAACATTGCCATCTTCATCATCACTTGCTGTCTTAGACGTTGATAGCCATCATCAAATTACAGTCAACAATTCTGTTTCAGTGCTAAAGTTTCCGCCTTGTGACATGTCAAAGAGTGAATACACTCCTTGCCAAGATCCAGTGAGGGGGAGGAAATTTGACAGAAACATGTTGAAATACAGGGAAAGGCATTGCCCTAAGCAGGAAGAACTCTTACGTTGC
This sequence comes from Swietenia macrophylla, assembly GCA_032401905.1. Classification (NCBI taxonomy): domain Eukaryota; kingdom Viridiplantae; phylum Streptophyta; class Magnoliopsida; order Sapindales; family Meliaceae; genus Swietenia; species Swietenia macrophylla. The sequence goes on along the minus strand of CP135568.1, from coordinate 36,988 downwards.
CTAATACCAGCACCACCAAAATATAAAACCCCATTCAAATGGCCTCAGAGCCGAGACTATGCCTGGTATGACAATATTCCGCACAAAGAACTCAGCATAGAGAAAGCCATTCAGAATTGGATTCAAGTGGAAGGTGAGCGCTTCAGATTCCCTGGTGGAGGTACCATGTTTCCCCATGGAGCTGATGCTTATATTGATGATATTAATGAACTCATTCCTCTTACTAGTGGAACTATTAGAACGGCAATTGATACAGGCTGTGGTGTAAGTAAAATTTGCATCTTTTGTTTACATTCTTTTGTTCCTATCGAGATTTCAATTGAGCATTCATTTCAATTGCTGATATTTCTGTTGTTATGTCGTTACTCCGGGACTTAAGGTTGCAAGTTGGGGTGCATATCTTCTGAAGAGGGATATCCTGACAATGTCATTTGCGCCGAGGGATACACACGAAGCACAAGTACAATTTGCACTCGAACGTGGAGTTCCTGCTATGATTGGCATAATGGCTTCTAAGCGGCTTCCTTACCCAGCTAGAGCTTTTGATATAGCTCACTGTTCTCGTTGCTTGATACCTTGGCATAAGTATGGTAAGTTGGTCCATCTGCTTTATTCTGGTGTGCAATGGGACACTAAAGAAGATAGACAAATAGAAGAATACAAATCTTGTCTTCAGTAGCTTAAGATATTACGAACGCCAAAAACAAAACATCATGATCCCATGCTCTCATTAAATAATCTAAAGAGTTGTTCTAATTGTTACAGACGGTATGTATCTGATTGAAGTGGACAGAGTCTTGAGGCCTAGTGGTTATTGGGTTCTCTCGGGTCCTCCCATCCGCTGGAAAAAATACTGGAGAGGCTGGGAAAGAACCAAAGAAGATTTGAAACAAGAACAAGATGCTATCGAAGATGTTGCCAGGCGGCTTTGCTGGAAGAAAGTGATTGAAAAGCATGATCTCGCAATTTGGCATAAACCCATCAACCACATTGAGTGCAACAAGAGCAGAGAGATTTATAAAACTCCGAGTACATGCAAGTCAGCCAATCCAGATACTGCTTGGTACTCTCTCAGCTTACTCCTCTACCGTTAGCTTCTTAATATAAAATAGAAATCTTTTGTAGTTAACTTCTTTCTAACTTTCGTATTTTATATGCTAAACAGGTACAAAGATATGGAAACTTGCCTGACACCACTCCCAGATGTAACCAGCTCAGATGAAGTTGCAGGTGGTGCATTGGAAAAATGGCCCGAGCGAGCATTCGCTCTCCCTCCTAGGATTAGTAGCGGTTCATTAGCAGGCATCACAGCTGAAAAGTACCGAGAGGATAATGAGCAATGGAATGACAAGGTGAAACATTACAAAAGGATTATCGGTCCCTTAACCGAAGGACGATACAGGAATATAATGGACATGAACGCTAATCTCGGGGGATTTGCTGCGGGGCTGTCAAAATATCCAGTGTGGGTCATGAATGTGGTTCCTTCCCATTCAAATCAAGATACCCTAGGCGTAATATATGAAAGAGGTTTGATCGGAACATATCACGATTGGTGCGAGGCATTTTCGACATATCCGAGAACGTATGATCTTATACATGCTAATGAAGTGTTCAGTTTATACCAGGACAGGTAAAAAACAAGAGAAATCAATCTAGTGTCTTGATCTTATTTTGTAAACGATGATGTGATATTCTAGCTGACTGTTTTATTTTGAATTGAAGGTGCGACATTACCTACATTCTGTTGGAGATGGATAGAATTCTGAGGCCGGAGGGGACGGTTATTTTTAGGGATACAGTAGAAGTGCTGGTGAAGATTAAGAGTATAACAGATGGAATGAGATGGAAGAGCCAGACTATGGACCATGAGAGTGGACCCTTTAATCCAGAGAAAATTCTTTTTGCTGTGAAAACTTACTGGACCGGTGAACCTAAACAAAAACCACACTAGCGTAGATTGTAGTTTCTTTTACTCTTATTTTTTTTTCCCCTCTTTTCCCTTCTCTTTTGTCCTTGCAGCTTTTTTAGCGTTCATTTGTTTTGCTCTGAGTACTTTTCCTTTGAAATGTGAAAACTGGAAAGAGGTTTGAGCCATGCATATTGTATGAGAATTCAGAATTCAGGTGAGGAGAGAAATTTAAAGGAAGTGGGATGGATTGGCTGGAAGATGAAGCTGGTGCTGAATTGTAGAAGATGCATATTGTACTTGACATGGTATCAATCTATTTTAGTTGTTCATTGTTGATGATGGATTTTTTGCATGTAACTGCTATGTAGAATACTGCAGAGCCGTTTGAATTTTGTTTGGAAAATCCTTTACACAACATTCTTTCTTAAGACTTGACTACAAATATATTTAGTGTTCTGCAGGAAAGAGAGCTGCGTCTCTGTTTCTCTGTCCATTGTGTACAAACTAGGTTGATGCAACTGCAACTAGGGAAAATGCAGGTCACCCACCCTCAAAAGAGAGCCAACCGCCCTCATCCGTTTTATCATCTTCTACTTCTATCATTTTTCAGTCTTAACCATGTTTAGTGATGGTGCACTGACATGATATCATATTTTTATAATGATCTTCAATAGGGCTTAGGATTAGCTAGAAATATCTTGCCTACCAATTTTTAATTTACCTGGCTTAACCTTTTCTTTACCAATCAACTTTAAATGTTGTGTTGATGTTTTGCCGGATCTACTTCTAAGCAGTGAAGACTGAAGACGAGCCTAGATTATTCTATCGGTCATGCTTATACAGTAGTAGGGTAGGTGGTTTTATTTTGGCTGTGAAATTTAATTTTATATTTAATATTTAGGGGTAGTAAGTGGTTAAAATATATTATTTACCTACAAATTTTATGTGAAAGAATTTTTTATTTTTTACTTTGTATTGATATGCTATGAAGAATCGATTAAAAATGGAAAAAAAAAAATTAATGGGCAATTTTATTTATATTTATATTTGTCTATTAATATTATTATTATTATTATTATTATCGTCTTCGGCCTTCCAAGAAGAAATTAAAGCGGAACTGCATTTATGAAACAAAACTAACTTTAGGCGCCCCTGCAGCCGAGCTACTAAGTTAAATATATAGCCATTTCGGACTTGGAAATTGGAATGAAATGGGGACTGGTGATTTTTCATTTTTTTAACGAGCAAATAAACAAAAATAGAAAATGAGTGGAATGGGGAGGAGGAAGTTGTCGTTACGTTGGACTCGGAGTCATCCATCGAGTTTACTCCACACATGATGAAATAGCGCAATCTTCGTCTTCAATTGGGCTGGGCTGGGGGTTGGTTTTGGTTGGTTATGCTACCGAAAAGACAACGAATGCACAAGCACACATCTTCATACATACATACTATTAATTACGTATTTAGATAAACAACAAATTCATGTAAATCATATACAGAGAGATAGAGAGAGAGACAGACTTGCGTGCTTGTTACTTTCTTGTATTTGGATTCTCAGCTCTGGTACTCAACCGTTTTTTATTTGTTGTGCTATTATCAATTAAATCAAGCAAATTCGAATCCACGGAGATGGAATCGATGGAGGAATCCAGTAAGAAGGTTGAAGAAGATGTAGAAAGAGTTGTTGAACAGGCAAAAGAGTTGCAGGATGCTGCTTCTTCCTTGATTAATAGAACATCAAGCGAAGAGCAATCCCTAAGGCAGCGTGCTCTTTCCTTGGACTCTAACATTCGTCGCTTGTGTTCTTTGCTTCATTCCAGCAATCTTTTTCATTCTAAGTTTGTCGACAAGGTTTCTTTCTTTTTCTTTCAATCTATCCATCTTAATTTCTTATTTTCTGCTTTGATTTCTCTGTTTTACTATTTTATTTGCTAAAACAAAACAGCTGGGGGAAGATTTACAAAGGGCTACGTGTTTGATATACGATGGCGACGCCTCCGCTTTCCTTCCTAGCAAAGCTCAGGGTATGATTTATGTATGATGTTTTATGTTCACTTCGCTTCCATTTTTCTTTCATTAACTCATTTAATTTCTTCATTCTTCAGGTAGTTTTCTGAAAAAGTTTATTGGACCAATTAATGTGCGAGCCTCCTGCAAAGATGTTCAGTTGAAAGTTAAAGAGGAGTATAATAGTTACAGAGTCTGTAATATGCTCTCTTTTTTTCAGTTTTATTTTTCTATATTTACTTAATTATGGTTATTATTATCGGTCTCTCGAGCAGGACAGGACTGCCCTTTTGTTCCTTCTATTTCCATCAACACTACTGATATTGAGGTCTTGGATCTGGGATGGATGCTTGCCGGCTTTTCCAGTTCAGCTTTACCAGGTAGTTATCTATTTCATTGCCTTAATTTTCCCTTTCCTGCATGCATGTTTTATTTCCTTACATCAGACATACTTATGATGTGTCTGTCAGGCATGGCTGTTGTTCCTCTATACTGGTCTGGCCTTGCGAGAGAACATATTGAGACTCAATGGAAGTGATATTCGCCCTTGGTATTTCCTTACACTCATTTGTGTTTTTTTCCCCTCTTTATTATATTCGGGTCAAAGCATTTCCTTTTATTATGCCATAATGTGTTTTTTTTTTTTTTTCTAATTTCATGTGCTTATCACAGCAAACCGACTTCATGATACACTAGCATGTTTATCATGCTTGCTCATCATACAGTTATAATTTTTGAAAAATTTAGGAAGTACAATGTGAGATCAAGAATTCTTTTCAATGGTAATTTCTGGCTAAGTTTAAGTTGAAATCACTTTGTAAAATTATATGTTATCAATATTTGCACAGACATAACGTTGAATAAAACTGGTATGAAATATGTAAATAGAATAACAACTTTGTGGGATGACTTTTGTATGAACATTGAGCCAATTTTGTGCTCAATTGTCACGGACTGAGCGTTTGTCATTAATCCAAAAGACTATTTATTAGGTGGTGTTGTTTATTTGCCTTTATAAACCAAAACCAACTCATATTCTATTCGATGCAAGAAGTATCATTCTCACTTACCCGATCACATAAGGCCCTCGTTATAGACAAGCCTATCCATCATTGGCCCACCTAACTAGTATTGTCTATCTCTCTGTCCTTTGAGAGATCCATATCCCACATGGCAATCCTTTACTGGGGCGTAATGTGCTGGTGTTTTAGGGTCTATATGAGAATGAAAATTTGGATATGCTCTGATATCACTTGTTACGTGCCGAGTGCTTGCTATCAATTCAAAAGATTAGCTTATTAGGTGGTAATGTCTACTCGCTTTTATAAATTCAAGACTCACTCATGTTTTATCTGATGTGAAACGTGACATTTTCATTTACCTAATCACATGAAATCATCACAGTGAAACTGATTGTCATTTGGTTAGAGAAAAGCATAAACAAGTTTGTAATTTTATTTTTTCAAAGAAGTAACAACCACCTTTCTAAGGCACTGGATAATGGTAATATATTTCACTGTCTTTGTGTGGATGGGGTGTGCTTTACTTTATTCATGGAGATTTATGGCAGGTAGTGTTTATGACTAATAGGAAGGGATGGGATAACAATCTTCATCCACGGTCGATTCCAAATTTACTTTAAATTTTTTCTTGTTTCTTCTTGGTCTTCAAGCCTGTCGAATGAAAAGAGGTGATTGGAAACTCCACTCATATAATCATTTTTATAGTGTCAGTGTTGTGGTATGGAGAGCTGTCAGTTGTGAGTTCAGATGCGAGAATATACTAATTCACTTCATGTAGAGGCAACTTTATTGATGTGAAGTTAACTCCTATAATGTCAACTTGGAAGTTTGTGAAACTTCAATTTACTACCAGCAGGGTCAAGTCTTTTAAGCATTTGACTCTTTATAGTTCCTAATGTAAAGAATGTTGATTTAGGGGGTTGTTTGTGTGTTGGTTAAAGAAGAAGATCTGGTGGAAATACCAGCCATCTTAGGATCACTTGTGCAACTGGTTAGAATTAAGATATCATTTCAACACCAGTCAATTTTATCGATGTAACTTTCTGTTTTTCCTTTTGGTATGAGTTGAGGCAGTATTACTTGGGACATTAAGAATGTTGTTCTGTTGACCCTTTTTTTGCTCAAATTTAATTTGATGATGATTGTTGGTAGACTCAACGGATGTTATAGAAGTTATAAATAACATATAACTGTTCTCAATCACACTTTTGATGCTACATTTGTCGTTTTCATAAACTGAAGTCATCTAGTTCCAGTATCCACTACCTCCACTTCCTTTTCCCACATTCTTGATCCTAATTTTAGGTTCCACTCTGAAAGCTTCTAATTTCTACGCTATTGGTTTGTTGCCAGTATATTTGCTTAGGTTTATTTTATCCCATCACTTCAATTAATACAAAAGAATTTCATTTGCCATTTCTTCTTTGTTCTCCTTCCTTAGCAAAAAGGGCATCCACCTATTTCTGAGTTTTAAAGTATATTTTGAATATGAGTGAAGCATATAAGAAAGGAAGTGTGTCAATATAGCCCTACTGTGTTTTTCAGTAGGTCTTTCTGCCTCTAGTAATGAATTATGTCTATTGTAGTCCACTGCCAATATTTTTAGAGTTCATTGTGTGTTTCCTTGTTCCCTCTCTTTTTTTTTTTTATGTCTACTAATTAATGATGATTAATGGAAAGCAATAGTAAACTTTTGTCAAAATGTGCTAACATGGAATATAGTTTTCTTAGTTTATTAGTGTCATCCCCTGACATAGCGTACAGTATTTCAGCAAAGATACTGAATATGTTTTGCAGGTGGATTTACCATCACTATTGTGCTATGATTATGGCCCTTGTTAGTCTGACGTGGGAGATTAAAGGGCAGCCAAATTGTGCACAAAAGCAGGTTACTCTTGGTCCACTAATATGCTAATACTATTTTTAGTATATTTGAGTAAAAATTAGTTCAATGTTGTGCAGAGAGAAGTCCAACTTTTCCTTCAATGGGCTATGATGCAAGGAGTTGCAATGCTTCTGCAAAACAGATATCAACGTCAAAGACTCTATACTCGTATTGCGTTGGGAAAGGTATCATGCCAAAATTATCTTTGTGCAGGTTTGCACTTGCATTCTGTTTGGCTTTTATTACATTGATTCTGCATTCTTGGGCCCTGCTTTTGGTTTACCTTTATTTTTAATGTTTGGGATCTACTGTGTCATTGCTGTATATGTCTTAAAGAACCTCCTTTCTTGTAATACTATTTTGTTGCTGCTCTCAGGCCAAGAGAATGGATGTTGTTTGGGGAGAAACAGCTGGTGTGGATGGTCAATTGTGGCTCTTGTGTCCTATACTTTTCATACTGCAGGTGAACATTTCAGTTGATATAAAACTTTGCAGATGTAACAGCGGCCTGTCAAATTTTATTTACTAAAAACCATCTTTAGTAATCTCCTTACCAATGATTGTTTGCAACCATGAAATTTTCACATTACCTTGTAGCCTGGTTACTAGGTGGGTGAATAACAGCCCGTAGTTGTAGATCCAAGAAGAGTAAGGTATCATTTCAAGACAAAGTATTTAATTTTCTCAGTTGGTTTGTAAGTGAAAACAAAATTGCAAATTTAGCAGTTTCCTTTATCTAGTAACTTAATACAGAACTGTGGATCTTTGTGAGATTGGAACTTCTTTCCAGCTGAGGATAGGCTTACTGGTTTCAATATTGTGCTTTATTGGGACAAGTTCAAATAGCGACTTTTTCTAAATTGAAGCTAATAGCAGTTTCCGTTTTCTTTAAGTTCACACTGAGCCATCATGATGGTGGCAGTTAAGTGTTAAGAGCATTTTATTTTTAACTCTTCATTCCCAATGTATAGTTTTTTTTCCTTTTCTGTCATTGTGCTCTTCTTTCCGATTTATCCCGAAGCATCATTCTTCATAAACTTTTATTTTAATCAATTATTAGACAAATTTGGTTTACTTCTGGGATATGACTTCATTGATTATCAGTTATCTGACTTTGGACATATGATGTTGTTTGTATGTCTGAAATTTGATTTTAGGGTTTTGAAGCATATGTTGGGCTATTGTTGCTTAGAACTGCATTTGATGGGGTTGTATCTGAATGGCAGGTGAGATATACCCGATTTTTTTTTTTCCTTTGCCCCTTTTGTTCTGGAGAACATTTACTCTGATAATCAGTTTGTCTAAATAAAAAGATACATCTAGTGAAAATAGAAATGAAAGGTACTCATTGCTGCATTTATATATCAAGGCAATTATTGTGATGGAAAATTGTTTTTGGCAGGTAATCGTTTGTGGGATCCTTTTGGTTTTGATGGCAGTGGGGAACTTCGTGAATACGGTACAGACACTCATGGCAAAGTCAAGGTTTAAAGCAAAAATGAAAAGAAGTAAGAGCAAGCAGGAGTTATAGGGCTTTTCTAATTTTTAGGCTAAATCTTACCTGAACTCTGCTTTATCTCATTTTTGGAATGGCTCTTGAACATGATTTGTTAAAGCTGCAGCAATGAAAATTTCTTCATAATTTTGTTTCTTAATTTAAGATACTTTTTTCTCCTTTATATGAATGTACAATTTTGAAGTTTCTAAAATAGTAGTAAAAAGAAAAATTGAAACTGTGACGTAGATTATCCAGCTGCATTTGTTGGAACCTCTTTGTAGAGCCCAAGATTGGTTTATCATATATAGACCCCAACAGGCTGGCCGAGTACGCAAGGGGAGGGGAGGGTGTAGTCTTTGGACCTTCAGAAGTTAGCCATTGCCATTTTGGGTCTAGATTACTACTGCCGAAGCTAAAGGGTTTTCATGGACTAGAATTAGAACGTTGATCGAACATTCCATTTCCTGACTACAAATGTGAATTGTGTTTTGCCCAAGTAAAAGTTTTGATCCGTGAAGCAGCTCAGAAGTCGTTGGTTTTACTGTTACTGATTAATCACCGACAGAATTATGTTACGTGATTGACTGTTGGCCCTGGCGTGTAACTGTGAGCAATGTGGTAAGCATGAACACGATTGATTACAGCAACTCTATATATATGCTCGGGTGCTTACTTTGTTGATCATTGCAAACCACTAAAAAGTTCATGCGTTGGTTGGACCTGTGAGTACGTGTAACCTCGCAGAGTAGTTGAACTTCACACACAATAATTATTATTTTTTAAGTTCAGGTTTTTTATTTCTTCGTGGGTTTGTAAATACAACATTGACCCAGTCGCTGTTAAATTTTGAAGTGCTGTTGATAGATAAGTAGAAGGCTCGTAACAAGAAAAAATTAAAATAATAATAATAATAAGGTGATGGTGAATTGGTAAGGTGGGCACCCTCTTGATTGTTTCCGTAATTGGTTTATTTTAGATTAGAGAGCAAAAGAATCAGGGATGGGGAACAAACATAAATTCCATCGCATGGAGTCTTGTAATTTTGTCTCTTAGAGAGCAAGAATAAGATGCTCTATATTTAAACAGAAAAACTCAAAAGATACCATCACGAATTGAATGCAGAATAGCATATCTGAATATTTCTTTATCTTTTATCTTTTTTCTTGTTTTAATTATTATTATTATTTTATCCACTGTATAAAGTGTCTCTCAACTCGAACCCAAGATAATAAGGAAAAATCAATCCTAATTAGAGAAAGAGATCGGTAGATGCAATGCATGTACTCGCCATTATTAATTTATTGCAATTCCTTTTTTTTTTTTTTGGATTGGCTTCGTAACTGAAATGCTAGGTACAGATAAACAGGAGTACAGGCTGTGGCCGTCCATAATTATGTGCAAATCCTGTCCCCAGCACCAACCAAGCCACTCTTCCCCCATGTGCTTCACATATTTGTTTGCATTTTTTATTTGCTTTAATTTAAAGATGAAAAAAAAAAAAAAAGAACCCGGTGTGCACACTTACCATAAATATTGAACATAGATATGCATCCACAATTATGCACGAATTAATGATAAGTACTATTTGAAAAAAGAAAAAGGAAAAAGAAAAAGTGGTGGGGAAGGCAACCAGGACAGGGTGGTAGAAAAATAAGAAATCACATGGGTGGGGTATTTGGTACTTGAGGATTGATCGATCGTCCAAGTGAGAGGGGGAGCATAATTGAGGACGCGAATAGAAACCCATGTTGCTAGGCCTAGTCTATTTGTGAGTGGAATTATTATGGGATACCATTTCTATTTTCTATATACTCCTCCTTGTGCTTCCTACTTGTCAATATGCTTTTCCATTACTAATTTTGCATCCTCCTCCTTTTGTTTCTGTCTTATATATATTCTTCAATCTTTTTTTTCTTTTCCTTTTAACTATTTTTTTATTTTCTATGTTATTATAGCTTGTGTTCTGGTACTATATATATATATATATATATGTTTTTTTAATTAAAAATAATATTTGGGTTTTTTGCTTCTTGCGCAAGAATAAATAAAAGACAGTTACACTGTTTATAACTGGAGACTTTTACTGGTCAATATTGAGCCGGCAGATTCTATGAAGCCATTGAAAATGTTATTATTGTTTATAAATAAGCCGCCACAGTCAGACCTCCGCGTGTGTGTAAAGCTGATCATCCAGTTACGATGTCAATTCTTATAAATCATACAACGTTGCTTGTTAGAATCTTAATGAAAACCTCGAATAATAGGCTGCTAATGTGATGTAAACATTTTTTTTTCTATCCACATCCCATTCTCCAGTTTTGGACACAATTAATTGTTTGTTTGTCCACTGATTGTCAACGTTTAATTTCCTTGTTCAAAAAGGAACTATTATACATATGCGAGTACTCTTTTTTCAAAGCCAAACTTCATTACTCACAGTTAATTTTGGCAAATGAAACCACTCAATGCGAGGATGATAATAAAGTTAAGAATGCAACAGAGTCAACAATAATGTTCAAAAAATAGAAGAAAATGAAAATGTAGAAATTAAACATATAGATTCTTTTCATTAATTAATTCAAAACCGAAGCAATTAAAGAAATAATGCAAAGTTTATCAAAGGAATGTTTTGGGTTTCTCCGTCTGACAATGTATATGCTCTCAATACAACGAGGTTCGTGTTTCTGCTTCCCTCTTTTATGTTCTTGGTTCTCTTATGTCCTCTCTAAGATGCTGTTGCTGTTGCTGTTGCTGCTGCTGCCGGGCAAGCTTATTTTGTCTGCCTTGATTCAATCTCTTCTGTTTCGTCTTCGCAACGGTTCTTTATTCACCAACCGAAAAAAAAAAAAAAATTGTTAACAAGTAATTGCCACCCCCGAAACTTGCCGTCTTAACAAAGCTGTACTGCTCAAAAAGAAGAAAAATGAGAAGAGGAGAATGATAAAAACAAATGAATGGGAAAGAAAGATGATGAAACAAATTAAGAATTTAAGGTTATCAGCTGGCTTTTTGAACTGAAACGTTAGGTGTCTTTGTTGAGCTTCTCAGCATATAGGTACATGTGTTATATACTGGCGTTCAAGAATGAATCCATCCCACCAGCAATCCTCCTGCCCCAAGACTACTGAACCATGGCTAAAAATGAGGCCGCCCCATTTCCTCCCCCATCAGACGTGTTTGTATTCTGTCTCTGAAAATCTACTTTATAAGCCATATTCCTCTCTTCTTCTAATTCCTCATCATCATATTCATCCTCATGGCAATCTTCCTCGTGTTCTATATTATAGCTGTCACTACCCATGTTGGATTCTTCAATCTTATCGAAATCATTCCCAATTGACGGTTGTGAGTGTTGATGATGTTGTTGTTCTTGCATCCCCCGCGGATTCATCAGCTCCTTCACAATGTCTTCTGGCTTCAATATGAAAACAAGAATCAACAGGCATCACAAAAACGTCAAATGATGAGATGCCCAATCCAATATTAGTGAAATAATTATAACCACATATATAAAATAATATTCTGAAAGTTTCTTTGATTTTATTCTTTCCGATAAAAGAAAAAAAAATAAAATTTTTACCTTGTTTGAAGCTCCTCCATTTCCTTCTCCAAACAGGCTCGCTGGCAAGCCTACATTGCTTACTTGTGCAGCAACATTGCCTACATTTTTATTTTCTGATTCGGAAGCTGTTGTCATTTGAGATGCCGGCATGATTGTGTCAACGTTACTGTCCTCTTGGGAATTTGTTGCTGGTGTTGGGGTTGGATCCATTTTATGACTCTCCTGCTGATTCTGTTGGGGTTGTTGCTCTTCTGATATATTAAAGCTACTAGTGCTGGTGCCGCCGCCACCACCAACGCTAGTGCTGCCACTGCCAAGTATTTTTTTCCGGTAAAGTGCATCGAGCTCGTGGAAGTAAGGGCAGGTTTTGGCATCTTCGAGGCGTTTCTTGTTGCTTTCTTTAACCTTCTTGAAGTACTTGTTAATGTTCTCCCATTTCTCCTTGCATCTCTTGGCACTCCTGTTGTAGCCCATCCTCTTCATTCCCGCTGATATTTCTTCCCAAAGGGGTCCCTTCGGCCCAGCCTCTTGGTACCTGGGTTCAAGTCCACTCCTTAACTTTATAAGTGCAAGAACTTCAACTTTCGGCCATCTGGAGGAGCTGGGTTCGAAGCCTCCGCCGCTACTAATTTCCTGAGGAGGTGGTATCTGTTGTTCTGGAATTGCCATCACTACTTCAGATGGTATGGATGCGGAAGAGGGTTGACATCTTACAACTTCAACACTTTTAACTTGCTGTTGATGTCGATGGGGTGATTGCGTTTGTTGCTGATTTTGTTGATCTCGTTGTTCTTGTGCCAATGAAGACAGTGTGAGATGATTTAGTGTCGGTGTAGGGAGAGGGACGGCTGGCACTACTACTACAGGCGCTGCCTGTGATTTAGCTGCTGCTGGTGGAGCAGCAGGAATGGTTACAGCAGGAGGTAATTGTATAGTCTGACCAGTAATTTTCTGTAGAAAAGCAATGATGGCAGCATCCCTGGAAGCAGAAATGGCTCGTTCTTGTGCCATGAGCTCGTGCTCACGAGTCAATCTCGCCATCTCTTGCCTCTTCCAAGCTTCTTCTCTTATCATTCTGTCTTGTTCTCTCTTCTCGATGACTTCCAAAAACCTTTGTTGCACGGCCTCCTGCTTTTGCATTACCTGTTTCATTAGACCCTCGAAGAATTCCATCATCCTGTGACAACTACTACTAGTAGTAGATGATTGTCTTTTTCGTTTGCGGCTGCTACCAGCCGTGTTCGATGGCTGTCCTTCAAAGTCCATGTCGTCGTCGTCATCCTCCGTTTCTGGAGAAGAAAAAGAGCTATTAGATGAAAAGCTGATTCCGACGGGGTTGTTTGCAGTGGTGGTTGTTTCTGTATGAGGCGCTTTTGGTGGGGAAGCAGATCCAGGAATGTGGGCGGTGGTTGGTATTGTTGCACTGTGATCAGGAGGAAATATGGAGGAGGACACGCCGAGAGTTGAAGTGGAATGATAAGTAGGAAATCTAACAGATGAGATAGGCATGGGAATACCAATTGAGACAGGAGCGACATCTAAAGTAGTAGTATTGGTATTAGAAGAAGCGACAGTTGTCACAGGCATTGGTAAGGAAGCTGATGCATTACTAGTGGTGGCAGTGGATGAACGGAGGGCCTCGAGCTGGCTGAAAAATTTGTAAGTTTTGCGGTCTTGACGACCCTCTCTGCCTTCCTTTGTTCGCTTGTAGTATTTGTGAACGTTCTCAAATTTTTCTTTGCATTTCTTTGCACTCCGTTTGTATCCCAACTCCGCTAGTTTCCTGCAATGGTTGGTAGGTATGAGTAATCAAACTTTAATCATTTAAATGGATCTTTCTAATTAGCCATCAGATTAATTATTATTAATGTGATGTGGGGATAGTCTCCGCTCTCTCCCGCGCTACAACAGTAATCAATCAATAATATAATCATATTATATACCTAATTAATTCGAAACCAATGGAATAGCGTTGAGAGAGAAAAAGAAAAATCTCTTCTCTTGGCATGCTGAAAGAATTCCTCTCGGGATTTTCAATTTTTCTTTGAAACCGATATATATATATATTTACTTTTAAAATAGAAATGAATAAGAAAAAGAAAACAGGCAGTAAGAGGGGATTGGATAGAATTCATGCAGTGGATCTGGGCCACTTGGTAAATTGGGTTTGTGAGAAAGAAAGAAGTAAAAGATGCTTTAACTCGTGAGTCGCGATAACAAAGATAAAAGCCATGTGCGTTTGTGTTTTATGTGCGGCGTAACTCTCAGAAAACAAGATCTTGAGGAGAAAGTATTCCATTTACAATTACGATTGCAATTACAAACCACTATCACTAATGCGACTAGTCGTCTTTTGAGTTTGGAGAAGGAGAGCACAGTCATTGAATGAATACCTAGTGCATTATCATTATGTTTTATTTTTGAAAATGAAAATTAATTAAATTTTACGAAGAAATAATAATATTATGCCTTCAATATTATATTCACATTCGTGTACCTGGAAACATCATCCCAGAGAGGACCTTTAACGGTGGCGTCACGGAAGGCGGCGTCCATATCAGACCTAATCTGGAGAAGTGCCAGTGTTTCTTGACGGGGCCATCTGTTACCGCTGGTAACACCTGCACCTCGGTCTCCTTCATCATCATCTCCACCACCAGATAGCCTCATAACTTCATCCAAATTGCTTGTAACAGACGTCGCAGGTGGTCGGCTGCTTATGGGTGAGGCTGATTCTACTGGTTGCTGGGCCCTGTGTGTAGTTGTGGTTGCCGTTCCGGTTACTGCAGGAGTCATTTCACCGTATTGGGATTCTGTCCCTCCTCCTCCTTGCTGCATCTTCTCAATCGCTCGACTTCACTTTTAGCAACCGGTGCACGAATATTTTTCTTTCATCGTCCCTTATACCAATAATAACAGCAATGAATCAGTTAAATTTATGTCAGGTTCCTTTATTTTCTTTCTCTGTCTCTCAGTCTCTGTGCGTGCTGGTATAGAGGGGAAGGTTTGCTCTCCTAGTTCGGCGTTGAGAGGGAATGGGAAATTGAAGCAATATGACAGATGTGAGAGAAGTTTGGTGAAAGATGGGTCGATGTTTAAAGGAATGATTTAAAAGGGAAGAAGAAAGAAGAAGATGACGAAACATTAGACAACTGGAAAGATTGTAAGCTAGAAAGAGATCCTACGAGTTAATGCTCCCTCTCTGATTTAGATTATTATTATTTTTTCTATTTTATATTATACAAACTCTCAATATTAAAGGAAAAAATTCATGAAAGAAAATATAAGAGAGCAGAGAGAAGAAAGAGAAGATAAGCATAAGGGCATAATCATCATCATCAACTGCGTACTGCACTGCAAAATTGACAGAGTTAAACAACAGATAGAGAGAAAAAGAGAAAGCAACGATGGGTCGGCCGAAGAGAGAGAGGGAGAGAGATAAATGAATGGAGATGACGATTATGAGGATGATGATGATTAAGGGAAAGAGAAGAGAGATGAGAGAAGTGAAATGATAAAACAAACGAGATGCTGTGTTGTCAGCGGCTCTCACTTTGCTGCTAATAATTGTTAAAACCACTTTTGCCAACATTTCTTATGTTAAAATATTCGCAGAAATTGGAGTAGTGTATAGAATACAGGTAAAGAAATTTAGAAAGGACATAGGGCAGGCAAACAAAAAATCTGGTGCAACCGTTCTTTGGTTCTCTGTCCAATTATGTTCATTAAAAAAGCCTAACTCTTCCATTCGAATACACGTGGCTTTACCTGTTTGCCTTGTGCTTCGACGTTATGCAAAGAGATAGAAGCAGGAAATTTGACCTCCACTCACTCAGCATAGTCTTTCAAAGAATAATAATGATAGTATATTTAGACTCCCTTGCACTATTTTTAAATTTTATATATTAAAAATTGAGCTGTAACAGACTCACACTCGACATGGGATGGGATGGGATGGGAACACAGGAATCGGAATATCTCCGCCCCAACTAAACTAGAGTTAATAATTAACCCAAGTAAAGCTAAGCTAAGAAAGAAGTGAGATGTACTTTGGTAAAACCCGCTACTCTACTCAAATGATGAAGCTCATGAATGATAAGTGAGTTTTAATCCCATACTCTATTAGCGCTCACGCTCCAATTAACAGAAGAGTTAGTGGGCAGTGTCAGTCTGGTGACTTTAGTTAAAGGAGGTCGTCGGTCCCATCTGACCATCTTAATAAGTTGCATGTGATTGGGGCCGCCGGTTTGTGTTTTGTCATAACGGTGTGCAAGTAATTGACTACATATTTAGGTTAGGATCCATCATAGTGGTAACCTTATTTATTTATTTATTTTTGCTGACAATTGGATCTGGAGGCGAAGAGAAGAGGCAAATAATTAACAAACAACACAAAAATGGAATAGTGGACTAATTTAAAAGGAAAATAAATGTGAAAAAGAAAAAGAGAGAGGGAGAGCAAAATGGAAAAGGAAAGGAAAGGTGGAGGCAGACAGGAACAGATTAGTACAGCTGTAAGAGGGCCCCGTAAAATGAGGTGGTGAGAACGTGCGTGGCGTTTCTCCCGGATTTGTGAACCCCCCAAGTGCCAGGCAGCTACCCCATTAAGCCTCAAATCGGTGCAGATGCCACTTGCTTCTCATTCTCATTTCCATCTCCATTCTCTATTTTCTACTAGTTATTACGTCTAATCCTCCTCCCACTTCATGCTTTCTTGTTTTTTTTTTTAGTTATTTCACTCTCTCCCACTCATCAATAATAACAGTATATGAATTAAACGCCTATCTTCAATTCAAGAAGTCCAATTTTCATGCTGTTGACCCCATCAAGGAATCCATTTAGAAATGAAGAATGAACAATCTTACACAATTCATCGTTCTTTCTGCTTTTACTTATTTTTTACCCAAACAGAAAATAGACCATATTATTAACGTAAAGGAAAAGAAAAATAATTGCAGCCTCTTTCTCATCACATCACGAGTGCTGTAACCACTGCCTATTGATCCGGAAGCGAACCCTATTCAATTCCGTATTAAATTGTTAAAATAAGCCCGCCCACTTACAAAGTTGGCCCTTATAACCCCGGGCTAAGATTCAGCCAGGGAACAAGGGTAACTACTATGTCATACTGGACCGGACCAATTTGGTTATTACCGGATACGGAATCACCCAACAATCATGCCTCAGCCTCGATCCCACTTCCAACCAGAGCAGTTCCAAGAAACTGAGGGAAGGGAAGGAGGAAAAAGTCCGAAACCAAATGCCGGATTGAGAAAGTGAAGATTCATTGCATCCATTGTGTTGGGTTGCCAGACACAGAAAGCTGAAAGACTGTAAAAGATATCAAAAGTTTAAAGCGCAGATAATCCACGGAATATTGGCTCTTCTTGAATCACAAACGACATAATTTTATGACCATGGTCGGCATCTTCCAGCGAAGTGGCTGCGGAAACATCAATTTACATCAAATGTATATATCAAACCGATCTCTTCTCAGTTCACTCCTCCACAAATCAAATATACACGACGTACTAGCGACCACAGGCTTCAGTCAACACCTGTGTGGATTTATGATCAAATAACCATCAGCACCACCTTCACCATAGACAATTATAATATTCTTGAAAGATTTTGATGCCATTTTCAAAAGAAAAAAAAAAAGATTATCGTGCTGACGATTATGCTCTTTGAGGCCAGTTCCCAGCAGTTCGATGGAAATTGAAAGAAAGGGGCTGTCGTAAGAAACGGATAGGAGCATGGAGTGAGCGAAGGTGCAATGTATTCCACCAGTGAATACATCAGCTCAATAAAGTAATTAGCAAAGTAGCATTCTAGGAGGGAAAGTAAAATTGACAACTCATCCCGAGCAGAGGAAATACAATATTGTCACTATGCAAGCTCGCAATGGTAGTTGCAACCGTCACCCAAATGTTCACAGATTCTGCCATAGGAAATTACCATTACTGTATTAATGAAGCAGAGTATTATCCTATATACATGGCCCTGTCACTGTCATAAGTAAAATGCAAAGAAAATAGACACATGGGTTAGTTGAATAATTGAAAAAAAAAATGAATGGCATTACAAGCTTGTGAATGAGAAAGATTTAGGTATCAACTCTATTCAATTTCTTCGTCCTTTTTATTTTATTATTTTTCCTGAGTTACACATTGTCAGAACCAGTGAGAAAGAGGCAAGCAACCACAGAAGCATCAGAAAAACAAAAAAAAAAAGAAAGGCCCTCTGTTTCAGTTTCCATGAACACCAAGTTCTCACTGCCTAGTCACTATAAAAATGCAGAAGCATCTACAATAAAATAACCCTGTGGACGCACGCCACTGCTGTGAACATTCAAAAACCAGTAAATCCAAATAACTAGTTTCTTCCTTTTTGAGTAAATGACTAAAGTAGTTTCCACATTACAAATATAGAGATAAAAAATAAAATCAATAAAAGATAGAGGAAAAACTCCAATGAAAAGAAACAAGTAACTGATCATTAAACTTAGGTTTAATTAAACTCACCTTGTACCAAACAATAAAGAAACAAGTAGAAATGATTGCACATATCAGCTCAGTTGTACTGTCCCTGAAAATTGAGAAATGATTGGACGTATCATGTGAAAAACTAGGACATGGGTGAAAATTGACTGAGACAGAAAAAGCTCCAACTATTAGGTCATCACAAGGTCCCAGACTAATTAGATATTGGCACCCAGTATCTCAAACAAGGTGCAGTTCGACTAAGCACCAATCCAATCATAAGGTATAACAAGTTGGATCCATTACAAGAGCCAATAATGCTTTTCCAACACCCCCCTACCTGTGTTAATCACACACATTTTTGCAATATGTCTCTTGTAAAAGTCTACCGTGCTAGCAGACTATCACTAATCATTTTAACACGAGCTTTCTCCCGTAGATCTTGCCAATTTGATCCATACCAAATATTCAATCTCAACCACACTAGCAAACTACTTGTCTTAACAGCAACAATAGAAGCTACAAGCATTTAAAAGGCTTCTTTGACAAAAGTGCAGCAAGCACTGTGATCATCTAGCAATCTCCTCAAATCATCTCAACACCATCAACTTCTGTGAATTGCTGTCAATCAGACTGGTACAAGGTAAAGGGAAGAAACAGAACTTGAAAGCTCATTCAGTGTCAAGACCAAAAGAAAAGTTGGTAAACAATATTTCCTGTAATATTTCTACTTATACTGAAACTACAAGTTTGGCTTTGGGGCAGACTAATATATCACATCATGAACAAGGAGTAAAAATAAGGCATAGAGTTTTACATAGAAGGTATGAGAAGATAACAGTAAAAATGGGAAAATTGGAATTGAGTAATCCATAAGCATATATATTTAGTTCTACTTGCATGATTCTCTTTCCCTTGTTTTCTACCATCTTAAACAAAGGCAATAAAGCAAACAACAGAATCTGTATATGCAACTACCAATTGAAATATTGAAAGTAAACACTCATAAATGCCCATCACCAGTTGCAACTCACAAGAGTAAAAGTTTCAACATTCAGCTGTAATTTATCCGTCATGCATCATACATGTGATAGTTTTGTGTGTCTATGTATGCGTGCGTGCGTGTGTGTTAGGAAAATTAATCGTAAGCCTAACATTAATTGTTGAAAATTGAAAGCCTGTTAAATATAACCCCATCTCAGGTTAATGAGAAACTGATTGCAGCCAGGTTTTATGAGTCTGCTTTGAGATGCTGTTTTGCAGCCTTGTGTAGTGAACTTCATTGATTTCTTCTTCTTCTTCTTCTTCTTTTTTGGTATAAGGGAGATAACCCATGCACAACATGGGTTAGTAGTCATTTTTTCATACACCAATTACATACTCAAGAATAGAAAAAACAGGTGCATGCATCAATCCCCTTAAGAGACTTGCCCAAAGCCTGTGATGTGATATATGGTCTTGTTTTTCTATACTTATCAAGGCTTTCCTTGTCATTTCTCTAATGCATGTTGCATAAACCTAATTGGAAAAAAGGGTTTCTAAGGCAAGTTTGAAAAATGATTTTCATACAAGTTAAGTTGGTAGCAGGAATAAGTGCACTTCCTCCCACCCCCCAGTGTGCACACATTAAATTCCTCCTAAAAAATTCCACTCCCATCATTGTCCTACTGTATTTATATTCAATTTGTTTATCTTCTAAAAACCATTTCTTTGTTAAGTCTGAATCCAGATACCAAGATCTTAAACAATACACAAATTACTTCTTGTCCTTGAATTTAGTCAGAGCATTAATCTGCATTAATCATTTACCTATCAATCAAGTAGAATTCATTTGAAAACATAGCATTACAACTAAAAAGCTCCTTTTACTAGACTAATTTTATAAGAATTTCAAAAATAAATATGGATTACACAACTTGCCAACAAATAGAACCAATAAAAACACAAGAATTATTTCTTTCCTTTTCCATTAAAAATAAAAAGATCAAGGAAAAAATCTTCCTTTTCAATTAAAAAGAAAAAGATCAACAAAAAAAATTCAAAGTGGCTGCAGCATAAGTAAACAGGAAGTATAAACAACACAAGAATCTTAGAGTTACAATGTAGTTAGGCAATTCATGATGTAAACAACTAATAGTTTGCTCACGTCAATAGAAAGTTCAAATTGTTTAGGTGTTGATCTATAATTATTTACCTTCTGAAAAAAAAATGAAGGCAAAGAATGGATCACCAAGTTGAAAATTAGAACACTCTTCAGATGCCTGAAGTCAGCTGAGCAAGGGTTGTTGCACAACAGATGCAAAGTCAATGTGGCTAAATTATATAAAACATAAGGTACTTGTGCACCATCTTCTTAACTGAACTCTCAATATCATATTGTAAACTGTGCAAAGCTCCCTTCCCACCATCCCATCCAGCATTTAGACAGAATCAGTAACAGCACTCAAAGGCCCCTTACCACACTGTCCAACTGTCATTTTAAGGATTTCATTACTACTTTAGTTTATTTTACAACATAAACGACGTGGTACCTGTCCAAGGACATTGAAACTATTAGAAAATAGACAGTGAGATCACACAACAAGGAGAAGAAATAAAAAAAAACTACCGCACCAAATGCCAATTCTTCCGCAGAGGATAGCCCAACACGTGAATATTGTTGACATGTTGCACAGGAGGTGAAAGGGGGAAGCAGAACACTTTTCTTTTTAAATAATCTTTTCCTGTGGTTCGTGCATATGAACCCACAGTAGCATTGCCTTGTCTTTCTACATCTTTCAAAACGAAGAGGACAGGCCTTTTACAAACGGATCTATGAGGATCCCCGGTGTCAAAATGGTTGCTTCTCACGGGGATGTAAAATGTTTGGGAAGACTTGAACGACATAACCAAGTGAGACTAAAATTGTATTATGGCCTGTCCGGTCATATCAAATTGATCGCTGTAAAAAGCTCCTACGGTCAGCTGTCATGGCTTTGGTGAAGAGTTTTAAACTATCCACAGAAGTCAAACCAGGATAAAAAGGATCCACGGCTTCTACCTAGTGAATGGACACAAATGGTGCGATAGGGTGAGAGGATAGAAGACCATGAACATTACCCCTAATATCCCACTGCAACAAATGTGAAGAAAGATAAATGCATAAATTATAGCAGCATTTAATTATCTTAGACCTACAATATCAACGAGTAATCTTTATTTTCAAATAAAAATGTCATACAGCAGAGATTAAACCATTTATGTGCATATAAGCCAAAAACTAAAAACATTGACATAGATAGAGAGGTGGAATAACCTGGTGGAAACCATGTTCCACAGTTAAAGGAATACCGAGTTCAGAAATGCAGGCGTGTAAACGATCATCACTTCCGTATAGTTTAGGATATCTCTCGAGACAGTCATTGTGAACCTTGGAGAGAGCCTCAGCCAGGGGATAGCTGATGGCAATTTCACCACCTCCAAAGGCCATAGAGTGACTGAAATATGTATTGGCAGAGTGGCTCTCAGAGGGACTACCGATGTAAACCATCTCAGAAGGCTAAGAACCGCAACCAAATTATCAGCATTGACAACGGTGTCGTCATCACCAAGAACAAACCAGCGAACGTTAGGCAGTCCGAGACGAAAGCATTCGATGACAATGCGAGAGATCCGGAGTTCAGAAGAATGACCGGTGGGATTGGTGTACCGGAAGCCGGAAATGTCCTCGGAGACCTTGACAGGTGGCAAAGAATCATCGTCTTTCTCAAGAGCTACCGGCTCTTCCATCCAGACGTGACCCCGTATGTCGTTGGGAAGCCACCACAGCCTAACAAACTCCTTGCGCAGTTTCCACAGCCTAACCTCTCCTTTTGCTGAGAAAGGCTGCGATTACGATTGTTGGAGGAAGATGGCGGCGCTGATGGGGAAAGGGCTGTCTTCTTCATCCAGAGGGGAGTAGGAGTAGGAGTAGGAGTAGGAGTGTGAGAAAGGGAATGGGGACTTCCTTCCCACTACCTACAGCGTAACCAGCAACGTGTGGTGGTACCGGAAAAAACAACAGATAGCCATAAGGGGGTGGAGAGGAGTGCAGCCACCATCATAACTGCAGTGCCAGTGCGACTAAGTCGCCATCGATGGCGTCGGCTACGAAGAAGCGGTGATCGGCATGAATTCTTCTCGTGAAGACGGAGATCATTACCATCACTAATACTATTACAGTAAGACATCATAGACATCACTGCCGATGCTCATTTCCACTTTGGTGCTAAATCATAAGGAAAGGAGAAAGCACGCAGGCGACAATCGAAGTGAAGAGAAGCGAGGGTTTGGTAATTGACTTGCTAAGAACAAGAGACGTTTTTATTGTGATGATTTCTATATTCCCTTGTCTCTGTTTGGCTGTTTCAAAAGATTTTGAGAATTTATTATTAAAATTTCCTTTTTGTCCAATCCGCATTCTTGGCGACTGGAAGTGACCCTACAAACTAAAAAAACTGCAGTATTTTCGCGTATTTCTCCTACAAGGTTTGGTAAAATCAATAGAAGCATATTTTCTAAAGATTAACATCCCTCCGTAATAAGTCATTAATTTTCTAACACTTTTTAATAATAAAATCGTTAATTTTAATTAATTAAAATAATTTAAAATTTTTAAAAATAAATGAATTAATAAAATAAAGAAAGAAATTAAATTACTTTTTTCTTCTTCTTTAAAAAATAAACAATGGAGATATGTATTATGGCTTGATCTTTGAAATCTCGTTGTTAAACTTTACAGCAAGAAATCCTTCTTCTCTATGTTTTTGATTACATGCAACCAGTTTTGATGCTTTTGTCTTTGAAAGGTTCACCTTGATTTTTAAAATGGGACCTTGTTCGCATTTTTATTTGCATTTCTGGCTGTTGTTTTTGTTTACCGTTTTCTGGTCTTGGTTTAGTTTCTTGCTCTAGTCGAGTGGTTCTTGGGCTTGAAACACAAAGAGGCCTGTTAATGAACTGTTTTATCGGGATTACAATTCTACATGGGCTTCAAATATTGGATGTACTTAGTTTAGGTGTCTTATTTCGAAGGTTTCTGAATTAGCTGTTTTTTTTTTCTTGTCTGTTGAGTATTTTTTTTCCGAATTTTATGCAATTTGTTATTTAAGAGTATAATTGAACTTAGACGCGGAAATCATTGGTGGATTGGATTGGGAATTGGCTCTTTCTCTGTGAACTTAATGTGAATTGTTTTAGGTTTGAGAACGAAAGCTTTGGTGGATTATTAGGCAACAACGATGGCCCATACTTTTAGCTCTGGACACCATTCCAACAAAATGAGTAAAGGATGCTGTGTGTCTGTGAACCCAGACAATAAATTTTTCGGCTGTTAAAATTATATTTTAATATCTCAAAGTATTGTATAAAAGGAAAGAACCACGAGACTAGAATTTTAATAAAAAAATCTACTAAAAATTGATGTAATCTAATATTCTTTTAGTTTTACTTTTTTTAAAAAAATAAAATTTCCACCCTACATCATAGATCGCTAAAAATAAATTTTCCACCCTTTGTCCACGATTTTGACAAAATCAGAAGTCATTAGAAAGTCATTTGGTGCAGGCATGTAAATTAAAATCCATCTAGGACATTCGTGTATGCCAAATACAATGAATTCAATAATATATATATATATATATATATATAAATAAAATAGTCAAAAATTCCATAAAAGTTGGTGACAAAAATGTCTTCTCTGAAATTAAAAAATTAATCAATTATACATAGTGAGACATAGACTCGTGCAATTCATCTCCAAATTAATAGTTGATCACGGTGTACACTTGTGCACATGCATTTTAATACACTGTAAAATTAATAACATAATATCTTTCATTTAAAATTAAAAGGCCTAAATAATTCTTCAGCGTGAGCACCCATTTATACCATGCGCAAGCTTTTTGGCATTTTCTCACCATTACGTAGCTAGCATTAATAATATATATTGTATTTATCGATGTCCGGGGGGGGGGGGGGGGGGTGGTGAGGCGCGCGCGGGGGCGCAATACTGTAAATTGATTAATCTCGTGATATTTATAATATGATAAATTAATTAGCAACTATTAAAAAATAAAAATTAAAAAAAAAAAACCCTTCTTAACTCTACCCGCAAATCCATGGGCGCGCCTAATGCCATTGACGCACTCCAATTTGCCTTCCTAAAAATTATTAGCAGCAAGCCAAAAACTTGGTTTCAACTAAATTGATGTGACTGTATATAAAAATTTTTTATAAACGTGATAAAAAAGACAAAACACGGGTCAACGTGAAGGAACCCTCCCCTATTTAATAGACAGTCATTGTATCGTAATTTAATTAAAAATAGCAAATTGACCAAAGGTAAAGCCATTAGCCTTTTAATTTTCTTTTAATAATATACCCATCTAACCACACATTTAAAAATGCTCATATTCTTCAGCGTGTGTGTGTTCAAAATTTATAAAAAATTTATATTACCATTATAAAATATAAATAAAATTTTATATTTTATATAAATAATTTATATTCTCAAATTATTAAATAAAAAAATCTCATTAAGTTTAGCGAAACACAGATTACTCTCACTTAATAATGTGGTTTCTTTATTTATTGTTCTTGAAAATTGAAGTTGTATGGATTCAATCCACTTCCACGTCAAAAAATGTAAATTATGCTAATTATACCAAATTAATCAAGGCCATAGAGCTATTGTCCATAGTTACAATAAGCATAGGAACATTAAGAAAATAAGTCACTTGTTCAAAGAATTAGTGATCTGCCCCTCCCTAATTTGACTCACAAATAAGGGAATCATTTTTTTATTATCTTTTTCAATTAAATAACCATTTATGCGCGTTGGTGTTAGCACGCCACCATATTTAAATCACACAGGTTTCACAACAAAATTTTATTTATGATAAATAAAATTTCAGTTATCGAGGGAGAGAGTCAAATCTTATGATAAATAATAGGAGGCTTCATGTCTTCGTCTACACTACACAGATCGCAACGGATCAAGGGCTGTCGGATTCTGTTTCTCAGGGGTTGACATCCGACAAATCTAAGGGTATGTCCATGACTAACAAAGGGCAATGGATCTTAAGGTTGCGTCCTAGTTCTACTTCTAGTCCTCACTGTAATTTTGCTTTTCTATTTGTTCGTGGGCGTTGGCGTGGGTGTTGTTGGTCCATCCCTTCCACTTTCTTATTGCTATTTCTATCTTTTTCTTCTCGACTCACCTTCTGCGTCCGTTCCTATCCCACACCCACCGCCGCTTCTATTACTACCAACAACACTAACCCACCGACACCTCCTTTAAAATCCACAGAACCGGCTTTGCCACACCATCACGTTCACCCTAACCTTATCATTGTTATCAGTGTTTCTGCTTTGTTCCTGATCATAGTAGCCTTACTCTTTCTGATGGGATTCATCAACAAGTTGTTCAGAATCAAAAAATTGAGACGCAGATCCACCAATCAAGTTGGCGTTCTTGTTGATCAGGGAATCAAGCCTGACGACGTTTGTTCCATTAAGAAGTACAGTTGGGACGACATAGAGAGGTTGACCAAGAATTTCTCGCAAGTGATTGGATCGGGAGGGTTTAGCAATGTCTATCTGGCTCGCTTGCCTGATTCAACTCATGGGGCTGTCAAGATCCATGTTGGTAGCGATCGTCTCAATCAGGTCTTCAAGCAGGAACTTAATATCCTGCTCCGCCTTGACCATGGCAATATTGTCAAGCTTTTCGGCTACTGTGACGATAGAGGTACCATACGCTCGGAAATCGGGTTTTACTTGATATATATATATAGATATATTTAATTTCAAGGTCTGAAATTTCTGTATATATATTGATTGCTGTGTGTGTATTCGGATGAAGGTGCGCTGGTGTTTGAGTACGTGCCCAACGGGAACCTGCACGAGAAGCTCCATGGAAGGAACGATGAAAGGGAAACGGTACTTTCTTGGAGAAGCCGCATGGCTATAGCCTTCCAGCTTCTGCAAGCAATCGAATATCTGCATGAGAAATGCACCCTTCACATCGTACATGGTGACATCAAAGCTTCGAACATCCTCCTAGACGAGTATCTCAACTGCAAGCTGTGCGATTTTGGGTCTGCAAAGATGGGGTTTTCTTCCGCTGTGCTGCCACCTTCTTGTTCCTCTTCGTCTCCTTCTCCATCGAGGTTCAAGCAACTGATGATTGGTTCTCCAGGTTATACAGATCCCCACTACCTAAGGACTGGAATATCCTCAACGAAAAATGATGTCTACAGCTTTGGAGTCATCATTTTGGAACTTGTAACGGGGATGGAGGCCTTTTGTCCGGAGAGAGGTCAGCTATTGACGTCTATAGCGGGACCAATGCTCAAGGATGTTGCGGAATGTGAAGCCATAAAAGTGGCAGCAATGGTGGATCCACGACTGACGGGGGACTATGACCTGGAAGAAGCCAGAGCCATGCTTTCCATTTCATCTCTCTGCCTTCGCCAGTCCCCTATTCTCAGGCCTTCTGCCACTCAAATTTTGAAGACTATGAAGGACAAAATTTCTTCCTTCTCCTTTCCTCATCCCAGAAAGATTCGCCATTATTCAAGTAAAAATCGACAGTGACAAACACTTCGATTGTGTAAAATTGTAAATTGATGTATATTTTTTTTGTTTCCTTTTTTGTTTTTTATTAACTCTTCAAATCTTTGTAAGTAATTGCTACATGTCATACTGCTATCGGGAACGCATGATGTCTTGCCGACAGTAAGTGAATGTGATAGGAAACATCAAAATTTTCATGCAATGATTGTACTTGAGATTGAGAAAAATGTATTACAGAACAACATCCAACTAGTTAACCTTTTCTCTAGTTCCCTCTCTATTTTGTTTCATTAATTTTTAAGAAAGAAATCCCAATCTAATCCTACTATTTGTTGAATAAATCTCAACTATTGGGGTACCATAATAGTGTTTAATTATAAGAATTTATTCCACACCCCAACCCATCGACACCCACCCCACCCCCCCTCTCTCTCTCTCTTTATGTGTTTGTATATATATATATATATATATCTGCTTAAACCTTATAATGATTTAGGTTCATATTCTTTTTCTTTAAGTTGACTCCGTCGATGACTTAGCGGACAAGTTGACTGTCAAATTCACAGCCACGCCACCGGAGTTGCAATCGCAGTTGCTCGTCCATTTGGTTTAATCCAGCCAATGCTAAATTTCTGGGCATTTTATGCTCAGGTCCGATGCTAGTATTTATACATAATTGCTCCAGAAATTGATCAAGCTTGATAATTATGTTATATATATTTCCAACACGTCAGTCGAAATTTTACGTATAGCACAGTCTAAATTTCTGTTTTGAGATATTTTTTACTCTCATTAATAAAAATTTGTCACAACATGCCAAAAAAATGAGATTCCATCTTATTAGCTGTCGCATCCCGTGCTATACTAAAAAATGAATTTAGCTTAATCCATTCCTTCATCCAATAAATAATAAATACAGAAAAATTTTTGAAGTATTTAATAACAATATTAACGATAGTGAAAACATTGCAATAATACTAGCAATACAGATTGCTGAGACACCTTCTTTGAGGTGTCGCGGCTCGGATTTCGATAGCCCAAAACACCTTCTTTGAAGGCTAAATACTTGGGAAGGCTTACATACACTGGGCCGATGGCCCATTTCACCGTTGCTAGACGAGGCTTGAAATAGCACAATTTCCCAACGATGATTTTGAGTGCGAGGATTGATTGAGGATGTCGTTGTGCTGTTTACTGATTCTGGCACCAATTGGTACCAAATTTTCAGCACCGAATACTAATCGTTGTGATATCTATAAGAAAGAGAAGAGGGATCGTGCAATGAGTTTATCTTTTGGCATCTCTGGTGCTGCCCGTTTGAGAAATGGGAAATTCAAAATCAGGCCACGGCGTCGTCTCTGCAGCAAATCTCAACTGGAAGTGGCAGAACTCGCTCCTGCCACCTCAGCTGCATATGGAATTCTGCTTCTGGGGGGCGGTCTCTTTGCTTGTATTTTGTTTTTAATTTCCTTTATTTACTCGTTTATTTTGCATTGCATTGCATTGCCTCTCTAAGTTGAGGTTTAATATTCTTCGTTTGCATCCAGTTGCGAAATCGGGGAGTAAGGGTTCATTTTTTGGCGGGCTGACGGGGGCTGCTCTTATGGCATCAGTAAGTTTGTCAGAACTTTATGTCTTTTACCTTCTCCAGTTCACTTTCTTCAAACGTGAAATTTTGTGCAAGACCATTCAGACTTTTCATTCTTCAGATTTGTAGGGTCTGTCTAATAATCTTATCATTTCAACACCTAGGCTTTAGCTTGCATTTGCATTCTTAGTGCAACATTTTGAATATGATAAGCACGCCGACAGGTCTTGAATGCTAGCAAACCACTAAATGAACCTTAACACTCCACAATTGTTCACCTTTCTGCCCAAATTGCGTGTATACCATAATTGAAGCTGTTCCCCTAAAATGTTATAGAATGAGTTTTGAGCAAGCTTGTTTTAAATCCTCAGCAAAAATTCTCTTCTGCCCATCATCAAACATTTGCAAAATCTATGAAGCAAGCCATTCCTATCAAAACACAGAAAGAACTCACAGATGGCCAAGCGTGGAGTTTACCTGGCTGGGAGGAGGGCATTGTAAACTCAGATGGAAAACTCTGCCAAGACTGTCCATAGGCTATATGGATGGTTTTGGCTTGGTGGAAGACTCATACCTAAGTAGAGCTCAGTGACCTCCTAGAGGGATGCTCTCATTACTATCCCTCTTAAGGGAGAGCAGACTTTTCTGGAAGTCTTCTAGTGATAGCTCAGGAGTCATTGACATGTGGTAACCAGCATTGTCATGACAGGTCAGACAGGTTTCTATCAATTGAAAGACTTTCCCTCCATACTATAAATGAACCATGACCAGTTTCTAGGTGGACTCCCCTAATCATTTTCATGAATTTTTTGCCACACGTGGTTTCTATCTAGCCATTTTCGAAGAAGATTTTGTCCTACTTTCTTCAGATGCGATCTGTCTTTTATTTCCCTTTTAACTCTCTGTACACTCCTAATACTATCTTACAACTGCCATACTATCTTAGTAGGAATTGCCTCACTTTCCCTTTAGGTCTTCATCTGAGTTTCTACACGTGACAACTTGCCACCTGCTCCAAAAATCCTCTTTACAGCAATTGAAAGACAACGTCCATTTGGCTAATGTTCATCTCAAATAATTTATTTGAATTTTTTTATTTGCTATATTGTGGCAATGTGATGAGGACGATCATGCTTGAGAAAACTGAAGCTAAACAAATAATTTAAGGCATTGGGAGGAAATATGGAGATTTTTGTGTCATAAGCTGCATTTATTGCGTGTTGTGGCTCCCTTATATTCTATGGCAGTATATGGACCTGTTCATTTGGCACATGGCTATTGTGATGAATATTGTGATGTAAAGATTGAGAAAAATAAGGTATTTAGCTGTATTAATTTGCTTTGTTGTTTATACATTTTAAAGTAGTTGTTTTTTTCTTAAGTTGTGGTTTAAATGCTGAAAGAGCAGAAACAGAGAAATTACAACCCAAATATCATTGTATAATATTGTTCGGTAAGAACATGTAAGATTTTTCTATAGAAGTTCAATATTATAGCACAAAATATTTGATTTTCCCTTGTAGGTTTGTTATCTTTTGCAATCACCAGACACAAAAGCCATTGGTGATGCCCTTGGGTTTGGATCTACCTTCCTTTTCTCTTCCGTATTTGGTACGGCGTTCTCATGCTTCCCCTATTTATTTAACTCGCTAGCTTGGATAATATTTTGCAGGAATTTTTATTTTGTTTCTTAATGCCTGCCAGTGAAAGGTTATATCTTATATTCTTTTTGCTTTTTGTTAATGTTTCCAGGTATACGGTTGGCTGCTACTCGGAAACTGATTCCTGCTGGTCCTTTGCTTGGTCTTTCTATCTGTGCACTGGCTGTGTTTGTCTCTGCGTATTTGCAAGATAGTCAATGTTTCTAGAGTTGTTTCTCTAAACCTGGCAAAGATATTGCCGCCAAATTGGTTTTTGGATTAATTTATTGTATCTGATATTTGTCTATTGACTGGAAATAGGAGCCGGCCTTTTCAGTTTTTTTTTTTTTTTCGATTTGCATGTTATTTTTTTTTTTTGCTTTTCAATGAAATTCTATCTCTTGGACTGGCACTCGGGCTTGTGGTCCATTTGATTTGGCAATTTATTGGGGCGGAGCTCGTAATGAAGGATCGTTGCGTTGGCTCCTATTTGTGTAATATGATTGTTTTTATTGTTAATAAAAGAAGTTGTTTTTGAGTCAAATTGTTTGATCGAGGAGTCATCTGTGTCTATCAATCATAATACAGTGTACCCAGATTAGTATTCCATGATATCTCTCTGAGCATTTCCGAAGATCTCTGTGCTGGCCTGAGAATTTGTAAATGTTTGCCTTGGTGGATGTGGTGCTTGAAAATTATTTTGTATTTTGACTGTTTCTTTGCAGTGTATTGGTAGCATGTTTCTGTTCCATCCAGCAACATGTCAAACGTGGTCCAGGACCATCAACAACTCCCCAATTCGTATCAAATTGGAGCGCAAAACTGGACGGATGCATTTCGAACGGGTGCTTTCTTGTTGAAGAAAAATATTGATTTCTGATTCGAGTTTCAGTGCGAGGGAACTCCATACTCCTTGTAGAAAAATAAGGGCATGAGCTGGGTCTGTGATCGCGTGGCTAATCTAAGTTTATCATTCTCTTATTTTTAACTATTTAATACAATTATTATTAGGTCGGTGACGTGTTGTGGTCTTTTATTTGTTAAAAATTATCAGTTACTTCAAATAGAACAATCGCACTTCTCCCGATGACGGCAAAGAATTAGACAGATGTATTTAACCTTGCGTGATTTATCCGGGATTATACGGTTTGAGATGGCCTGATCGTTAGATTGCTAATATAGGATTCCTGTTTTCATATCGAGAATATCAAAACGGTGGTTTGTCTTTGGGCCCATCAGTCCTAGCTATCCGACCTGCATTTGATAATTTTTTTCATCGGCTGTACTAACAATAACATAAAATTGCCCGTTGCAGCATTCTTTTACTTTTGCGTACGCCGTGTACGTAGAGAAACACCCAAATGTCAACGACAAAATCATTATGTTAAATAGTAAACATTGTTCCTCGGTCAAAATGAGATGTATCCTCTCAATATAGAAATAGCAGTTAGCTATGCGCTGAGATACCGAATGGATTCCGGAGCTTTTAATTTTGCAAAACCTCCTTTTTCTCTATCAAATGTTTGTGGCTACGTCTTTTTTTTTTACCCACATATTCACTTGAAGGCTGTCAGAAGCTTCGGGTGAGCTTCTGTTCTCGTTAGTGCTTGATTAGCCTAGCATCGTGGCATGGCGTATACAGAGAATTCCATCATACATGTCAACTCATTTCAAAAGAACGAGAAATGAGGAAAAGAAGAAAGAAGGAAGAGATTGGGACCGTCACATCTCCAAAATCATAATTGTCATGTGGATTGTCTTACACTCAATCAAACGTGTCGCAAATTTTGTACCACATATATTGCTTGTTCGAAAGAGAGAATTCATCTGTTATAGTTGATGGTCAAACCACCCTGGGCTTCTCACATGTTTCGATCTCAAGTTGGAATGCTTTACCTCTTATTTTTAATTTTCGAGTTAATACCTTAAACTTGTGGGCTCCATGCGGTATAATGCGAAATGTCTTTATCTTGGACTTTTGTATAGAATAAGAAGTTGGATTTTGTTTGTTTCGTATATAATATTTAGCCATTCGTATTAAACAAAACTTGAACCGATAAAAATAAAGCGTTGAAAAACAAAAAATGCTCTGGCTGGTGCCGGTAGCTCTACTGCTGACCGAAAGAGCAAGATCAGAGATGATGGAGAACGGAAAGGAAAGGTGGTGATGAGTTCCCGACTTTATTTAGTTTCCACTTCCATCATTTGAAAGACTCCCATCAAAAGAACCTCCACTACGTTTTGTCTCCTGGTGCACTTAATTATACATGACAGAAAATTTTAGTTTGCTCCAAAATGCCCAATTACTTGTAACCGGGTTATGATTATTTGATTAAAAGACCCTAACCGAGCAAACTGAATGAAGCAGCAAAAATACTGGGTCAAACTACTCCCTACTTTGTATGCATGTGTGCATGTACATGTACAACATAGAAGGTACCCGTCTGATCGTTTCAAGTTAGCTACGCACAATAATCAAGAGAGCTCACGAGGTGCTAATCCACTTAATTGGCGGCCAAGTATTCTCTTGACTCCATCTAATGCGTAAAGCTAATCAAAGTAACAGAATATTTAATCAACCATACAAATTGTAAGTGGTAGAGTTATCTTCACACGATCTTCAATTTGTAAAGGATGCGAAGTTGGCATCAATTCCACTCGATTGCATTCCAAGAAGAGGACTTAATTAGCATTGTTTCGTTTTAGAAGCCGTATGAGTGTAACGTCATGGGTCAACCATTCCTATGTGTCCCTCCCGTGCTTTTAAAACAATAACGACACTAAGAATGTAACTTTTATACACACTGTTATGGCATTGATATATTATTATTATCATACATCATATAAATTTATTTTTCTCTCATAAAAATATAAAATGAATAAATAAGTTATATAAAATAAATAATATAACACCGTATTAATTTATGTTAATAGTTTATATTTATATAGGTATTAGTACTTCAAATTTATAAAATATTACAATTAAAATTAAAAAAATAAAAGTAAATAACCTGCAATTTTATTAAATAATTTTTTTTAATAGGACAATCCTAGTATGTCAAATAGGCAATAGAATAAAATTATTTAATTAATAAAAAAAGTTGTGAATGAAAAAATAAAAAAATAAAAAAATAAAATTTATTTTTAATTAATGTGATGAGATAAATTTAAAAATCTCATATTTTTGATTTTTTTTTTTTATTTACCATCAATAAATAGATATTTTTTCTTCATTAAAAGGGAGTTTTATATGGGATAATTTTGCTACGTGATCATATGTAATGTGATAGTATTATTCAATCAATAAAGAGAGATTCATTAGTTATTGGTGAATAAAAAATCAAAAATAAATTTTATAAATTTTTTTTACTATATTAATTGAAAGTGAAGCACTCTTTTAATTTTTTTTATCTATTACTAATAAAAATTTTTCTTTCTTTAATAATTTAACGGTAAAATCATTCTACTTAATTTTTTTTTATTTATTGTACGATCATATCATATTAATTATGTTAATGTGGTAGAACAATCATACATAAGATTTTTTTTTACAAAATAGTAAAATTTTTTTTATTATAATTAAAGAGAGTTTTAGATGTAATAATTTTATTACGTCTGTATAATTAATACGATAACATTGTTCAATTAATAAAAAAAAATTATTCATTAGTTATTAATAAAAAAAATTAAAATAAATTTTATTTTTAATTAATATAATAAAATATTTATAAAATTTATTTTTAATTTATTTTATTTAAATTTTTAAGAGTTAGATGCATTGCATTGGTATCGAGAATATGATGTCATTTTTAGTCACTGCAACTCGGAAATTGGAACCCAGCCAACGTGTTTGCACGTTCGTGGTATAAACACCCCGTTAGGTAATATTTAGGGTATGCTGTAAACAAAATCTTGTCACACATTCGATTTGCGAAAGTGAATGGGAATATTAATCAGGGCCTGAGGATAGGTGACAGTAGGTGACAGACAGACAAAAGGAAATTCATCATGCGGCTGGGGTTACACAGTAGCCAACGAAGTAAAACGAAAAATTTCAAAAAAAAAAAAAGAGAGAGAAAAAGAACAGGTAAACCTAATTAGGCTGTATGAAATAAACCTGTGTTTGGCTAAGGCTTGTGGCTCTCAGGCTCTCTCTCAGTCTCAGACCAATCCTTTATCTATGTCCAATTTAATATACACAGTAGCTATAAGTGCGTGCGCTCATCTGTACCTCAGAGGTAAATGGAGCAAATACGTTACTAAAGTTGATTTAAATATTTGTTTTTTTTTATGCCATTTAATATTATGGAGGATTATTTGTTTGTTTAATACATAATTCGAATCGTGGTGGAATTATTTAAATAATAATGAAGGAGGATAGCGTCACAGGACATGTGGGAGCCTTTGTCATGACAGATAATTGAATAAAAGCATTGGCTAGTTGTCTACAGCCTGATACAATCATGTGCGATTCTACTCAGATCTGACGGCAGCTATGGTCTGTGATAAAGCTCAGCATGCTGTTGACGGTAACTAAGAAAGGTTCCAGTGTAAAATAGCTGTCAAGATGATGGGACGGGCATTGACTTTTTATTATATTATATTATATTATTATATTATATAATCTTGTAGGAGATTTATCATGACACAAAAGACAACATTGCTCTCATTTTTTTTTATTTTATTAAAATTTTTTAATTTTTTTTAAAATTTTTTAAATATTATTTATTTGTATTTAAAATTTTTATTATATATTTTAAATATTATTTATTATTTATTTTAATATTTTTTATTTTAAATCTTATTAAATCAATTTTATTTTAAATTTATGTGCCGTAGCGAGCCCGATCTTATAATGAACGCCTCTTTTTTATACATAAAATGACGGTACATATTACGCAATCGCTGATTCCTTCCAACCTGCTTTCCCACCCCCGACGTCATCCTTCTCGCTTTGTGCTACAAATTAGTATAAGCTGCATTATAAGTACAACAAACCGCTATTCCAGCTTTTGCCTTATCTTTCGATTACCTTCAACTTTGTTGGCTTCCATTTTAGGTTTAACTCAGTGTACCAGCTAATTTTCGTTACCATCCTACTGTTGACTGGCTCTTATTGGTCTCTCCAACTGCAAGATCTTCCATTCGTTTAGCTTTTGATTCTGGATTCGTTCGTTTCCTCTCTTCGTTGACCTCGTCTTTATAAAATCGATTCAAGCATCTAAATTAACCTTCCCGTTCTAATTCGACCGAATCCTATCTCAGACCAAAAACAAAAAAAAAATCGAGGAGTGCGTTCAGTTCGTTGTCTATGCAAAAGACATAAGGTTATGTTTCTGTAGTTATAGTGTTTAAACTGGTTCGGTTCATTTCTGTTCTTCCATAGCAACACATTTATAAAAGCCTGCAAATCATGTAAGTTTTAGTCTTTCCCTATTCAAAGCCAAAATTAAAAAAAAAAAACAAATTGTAGCAGTATTATCGTGAGTTGAATAATTTTTGCGGCACGGCTTCTCTTTCAAGTTGAGGAAAATTGTTAAAATAAATCCATATCTGCGGCACTAAATTGTTTCAAGGGCAGTTATTATTATTATTTTTTTGGACGGTGGAGATGACGAGGGGAGGCGGAACTCTTCCCATCTAAGATTAGGACCAGGGACATGGTCCTTTTTATACTTGACTTTTAAATAAATTTTAATACATAATATAATTAATTTTATATTTTATAATATAAATCTAAAATATTAAAATATAATTTAAATTATTTATAATTAATTAATTAATTATTTATTTATTATCAACCGTACGCTAAACATATTTTAGGGTGGAGGTTGGATTTTGACATCATTTGGACTGTTTGACTCTAATATTAGAGATTCTATATGCAAGTGAGGTCTGTGTGTGTGTGTGTAATATCTTATTTAAAACAATAATTATGATGTCGCAGGCCATCGAGTGGCGGTTCAATGAACCCTGTGCGAACTTTGAAGCCCGCTGTTGCTGCAGGGAATTACGAATCATTGTGGGTATATTTTCTGGCACCCACTCTTGGGGCTCTGGATGGTGCTGCTACTTACACGGTCGTCAAGCTCCGCGAGGACGAGGCTGATCCACCGCGCCAAGTCAGAAGCTTCCGTCGTTAGAAAATATTCCTGCAATTTTCTCGTCTATATATAAAATAAAGCCAGTGTGTATGTAGAGTAATTGCCTGCGTACCAGAGCAGAATAAAGGCGCTGTGACAAAAATTCCACGATCTACAGTATTGTTGAATAATTGTCGCACTCGGCGTGCTGTTGGTCATTTCACCGGGTCATTATCTCGTGCGAATGTGTTTGTGATGTTAGGAGGGGCATTTATCTTTTGCTCCCGGAAGATGTTTGATTTCTTCTCCATGCCGTGTAATGCTTGAATTTTTCTTTTCACAATTTTATATTACGCAATTTAACCTTTTTTTTTGGTCTTTTGTCCGCCAATATCCTCACAAGACGTCAAATTTACATAGCAATTACAAAATAAAGAAAAAAAAAAAAGAAAAATGAAAGATACCTTCTCATGTTGAATATTAATTCTATAAATAACACATGTTTCACCGTCAAGTGAAAAAGTAAATTTTCTTCAAATATTTATTTATAAAAAAAATTCTCTTCTGATATAGCTTGCAAAAATTAGGAGATAATACATCATATAAAAGAAAATTAGGGTTTAGGGTTTAGGGTTAGGGGTTAGGGGTTAGGGTTTAGGGTTTTAGGGTTTTAGGGTTTGGGGTTTTGGGGTTTTAGGGTTTAGGGTTTGG
>CP135567.1:9325432-9413749 GCA_032401905.1 Swietenia macrophylla | reverse complement strand
CTAAACCACAAACCATAAACCCCAAACCATAAACTCTCAACCCTAACACTCTAACACCTTAACACCCTAAACCCTCAAACCTTAAACCCTCAACCCTCAACCTTAATCCCTAAGCCCTGAACCCTAAACCGTAAAATCGTAAACCCCAAACCCCAAACCCAAAAGCATAAATCTTAAACTCCTAACCCTGATCCCTTTACCCTAATTTCCTTAATCCCAATTCATGAACCCCTAAGCTCAAGCCCTAAAACCCCAAATTTTAAACTTTGTACCTTGCGCCCTGAATCCCTAACTCTAAACTCTAAAACTTAAATCTTAAAACCGTAAAATGTTAAACCTTAAATCCTGAATCCTAAATCCCAAGCCCCAAATCTGGAGCCCAAAACCCTAAATCTTAAGACGTTAATTTTTTTTTTTGGTTTTAACCGTTAAGTTTTGTTAATTTAGGGTATTGATTTCTGCATAAATACAATTTTTTATGTAAGGTGATATAATAGTGCTATATTTTTTTGTCTCGTATACTTTTTTTCTTTTTTTTTTGATGAAATAATAAATTATAAGAGTAATATATATATTAATATATATCATAAAATATTAAATCTCATTCTTCTTGTTATTGTTTTTTTAAAAGATAAATATGCTTGTTTAGCCAATTCCATTGCGCACTTTCTCAAACGGAACAATGCTAGTTAATTTCGTCGTGTGAAGATTCCTCTACTACTTACAATTATTAAATATTTTGTACTCGTACTTTGAATAACTTTACGAATTAACAAGAGTCTGGAGAAACTTGGCCGCCAATTAAGTTGATTCGCACCATGTGAGCTCTATGGATTACGGTGCCAAACAAGTGAATCTTCTGTGCTGTACATGTGTATGTGCATACAAAGAAGGGAGTAGTTTGTGCCGGTACTCGTGCTTCTTCGTTCAGTTTCTTGGATCTCCGAATCCTCTAATCAAAGCAGGGGCATCGTTCATTTTCTTTTGACCTTTTTTAACTTTTTGAAATTGCTTTGTAGAATTGACTTGTTCTCAAGATACCGTAGAGCACAGCAGAAAAAAAAACGAAGGACCCCGTTGGATTGTAGTGAAATATTAATTTAAAATAGTGACAAAGAAACACAAACATGCTTGTGCACTTTATTGGTTGCAGGTAAACATCACACGACATAGAAAGGAAATCAAACATCTTCAGGGAGCCAAAGACAAATGCCCCACCCATCATCACAAACACATTCGTCCAAGAAAAAGACCCCGAAATTAACCAGCACCACACTGAGTGCATCAATTATTCAACTATATTGCAGACCGTGGACTTTTGATCACATCGCCTTTATTTTTCTCCGGCACACAGGCAATTATACCACAACCATACTATCAAACAGCTTTATTTTACATAGAAGGGATGAAACTGCAGATATCTTGTCTAGCGACGGAGGCTTCTAACCTGGCGTGGTGGGTCAGCCTCGTCCTCTTTCAGCTTGACGGCTGTGTAGGTACCCGCGCCAGCTAGAGCCCCAAGTGTCGGTGCCAGAAAATATATCCACAATGCTTTGTAATTTCCTGCTGCAACAGCGGGCCCCAAAGTTCGCACGGGGTTCATTGAACCACCACTTGATGGACTGGCATATCAAGATAATTGTTTAAGAAAGATAAATACATGCGCGTGCACACATACATGCACCTCTTTGATACAGAATCTGTATTATTAGAGGCAAGCATTCCAAAGACAACGCCAAAAACGGCCCTCTACTAGTTATTAATTCTAATAATTCAGTTTGCATTGCTTTTTTTTTTCCTGTGCAAATGGTATTTTAAAAGTTTTAGAACCATTCAGAAAATGTTTGCGCGTGCGTATAAAATAATGTTGGAGTGATTAAACAGAATTGACTATTGACATAAATGACAAGGATTCCGCCTCTCTAATCCTCTCTACCATCCAAAAAAATAATCGGCCTTGGAACAAAGCAGAAAAAAAAATTGATAATTTAATGCCAGAGCTATAGATTTATTTTAACAATTTTCTTAATATTGAAAGAGGAGCCTTGCCCCATAAATTATCTAACTCGTCATGCATGTCTCATAATGCACTTTGTAATGGATGGAGTAGGTGTTCTCTCCGTTGAAAGAAAATGTGCATGTGTGGCTTGCGAAGAAAAAGGGCACAAAAAAAAAACTAACCCTGCCACTAGAATGTTGAGCATAACTGTAGCACCAACTGCTAGTCCTGCCAACTCTCCCACCTATACATAAGAGAAAAGATGCGGGGGAAAGCAAATACGTGTGTGTAAGGGCATACTGAATTGAGATTCAAATGCTACTTTTCAACATTATACGTACCGCCCTAGTGTCAGTGGCAACTGCAGTGACAACAAACAAGAGATTGAAAGTGATGAGAAACTCGAGCGCAAAAGCCTGACCCGTGCTTACGGAGGGAACGGTAACGCCACCGGACATGAATGGATGGAATACTCCCCTGAGAGCAAAGGAAGCACAAATGGAGGCTGATACCTGTGCGGCTATATAAGCGGGTACATGAACCCATGGGAAATGACGCAGTGCCGCAAATGCTATGGTGAGGGACGGATTCAGGTGAGCTCCAGATATATGTCCCGTAGCTAAAATAATGATCATCACTGCCAGCCCTGCACATGCCGCATTACCTATCAGTGTTTCTGCTCCATTGTACTTTTGATTCACTATGGGCCCTGCTGTTGCCGCGAATATCAAGATGAAGGTTCCCACAAACTCTGCCCCGAGCTGCATCCACACTCGCCATAAGGGAAAACGTCTTATTGGAAAATATATTTATGAATAAGATAATTCAAGTTCTTACATATTTTGAACCAGAGACAACGTCCGTATTGGGTTAACCAAAATCGTCTCTTTTCGAAAAAGAGACTAGTAAAGTTAGATGCCTGTCATTATTTCGATAATAGCAACTCTGGTTCGTATTATTTACGTCGGCATCGAATGATCAGATCACTTTGGAACTATCCAATCAACTCGAATTTCACTTAAATAGGGCAATTCGATTTGAGTTGGATTAAATTAGCAGGTAATGGTTTTTGTTCTTTTTTTTTCGCAACTATTTCTATACATTATCTGCTTGAGAAGATATAGAAAGCCACCGTCCCACAATGAAATAATAGGGTAGTTGAGATGTCGTTTGTTTAGCTATTAGTCTATATATTTCTAAAAAATAATTTCCTACCAATTATTCTTCCTCAGTATGCTGGTAAGAAGCCAATACACCCAGATCACATTTATTTTGATCCTCAAAGTTTCTTAAAAGATCATCAAAAAGATTAAACTAATTGAACATATAAATAAAAGAAAGTTGAATGAAATTCGTTTCTTTGTACGCATAAAATTAAATGGTGCGGAGATAATAATTAAAGATATTAAAAACTGTTAAATAAGAAGAGATATGCAGTGCGAAACTTAGGACCAAAACCAGTGCATCGAGGACCCGGATATGAAAAAATGAAATGATCAAATCTGCGCAGAAAGCTAGTGTGATGTGAGAACCAGAGATATACCTTGCGGGTGAGAGAGACACCGGGAGCAGGGAAATCAGTGAAACACGTGTGAGGTTGGACCCAGGTTGGCGCAGTAACCGGCAGGCACTTGCATCGTGGCATTGACTTTCGATCATAAGACAGCGAATCCACGCGCAAAGATGAAATAAGTGGTCCACCTGGGGTCCCCGGAGTTGCTGGTGCTGACGGCGCAGGATCTCCTGCCTCTGATTCCGGCATTCTATTCTTCTTTTCTTATATAAACTATGAACAATAACGAGTGTTTTTTTTTTTTTTTTTAAGGTAGGAGAGTAACTAGGATATCTTTACATGATTTCACGGCTTTTATAAAGCTGTCTTACAGGATCGCCTGAATCCTTTCCAGGACCATAACGCTAAGAATATATCTTAGATGTTTATGGGAACATTAACAAATGCATGCAAGTACTCGTACAATTTTTTTTTTTTTTGGAGATTTGGCTTTAAATAGGGAAAGACTAAAACTTACATGATTTGCAGGCTTTTATAAATGTGTTGCTAAAGAAGAACAGAAATGAATCGAGCCAGTTTAAACACTATAACTATAGAAAGATAACCTTACCTATTTTGCGTAGACAATGAATTGAGCGTACTCCTCGATTTTTTTTTCTCGGATCGGAGCATGTCGAATTAGAACGGAATGATTAATTTACATGCTTGAATCCTTTTTATAAATCTGAGGTTAAGCAACAGAGAAAACAAAAGGATCCCAACTCTAAAGCTAAATGAATGGAAGATTTTGCAGTCGCAGAGACTAAAGGGGGCCGGTGAAAAGTAGGAGGGGAAAGAAAATAAGTTGGTATACGGAGTTAAACCTAAAATGGAAGCCAACAAAGGAGAAGAAAATCGAAAGGCAAGACAGAATAAGGAATACCAGATTGTTATACTTGTAATACAACTAATATTAATTTGTAGCAAATATATCGAGGTGGATGACGAAGGAGGTGGGGGAAGGGAGTTGGAGGGAGTCGGTGATTGCATAAGATGTGTTGTCGTTATATATACACAAGAAGAGAACATGGCCTCTTCATTTCATTATAATGTAATACAATAAAATAGAAAAGTCAATGCCCGTCCCATCATCTTAACAGCTATTTGACATTGAAACCCCCACAGTTACCAGCAATGCTATGGTGAGCTTTATCACAGACCACAGCTGCCATCTGTCATGAGAAAAGCTCCCACGTGTCATGAGACACTATTTTTTTTTTACTATCTAAATAATAGAAAGTCTTGTATGCAATAGTCTTGTCAGTCTTATTGTATTAATATTATTAATTTAATAAAATTATTTAATAATTTAATTAATAAAATAAAAATATATTTATTAATAATAATTAATAAAATTAATAAAATATTTTATAAATTTTTTATTATATTAATTAAATAATAAAATTTTTAATTTTATAAATTAAATAATTTTAATACATTAATAATATTAAAATAATAACACTATTAATAATAAATTTAAATAATATTACCGCCCTCCCAATTATGTACTAGACAAAGGAAAAATCCTCCGTCATATTAAATGGCATACAAAAGAAGATGAATTTAAATGAACTTTGTTAATGCATCTGACCGATTAACATGGAAGGTACAGACAGATATGCAAACACTTCCACCTTCCATGTTTATTTAATTGGAGATGGAAAAACGATTGGTCTGAGACTGAAGAGGGCCTAGGAGGCACAAACCTCAACCTAACACAGGTTGATTTCATACAATCTAATTAAGTTTGTCTGTTCTTTTTCTCATTTTAAAATTTGCGTTTTAATTGATTGTCTATTATTCATATTTAATCTTTTTTGTTTCTGTTTCTGTTTCTGTTTTTGTTTTTGTTTTAACACCGACCGCTTGAGGAATCCCTTTCGCCTTTTCGTCATTTATTATCACCCACCCTCAGGCGTCTAATTAATATTACCATTCACTTTTGTGAATCACAAATTTAATAAGGTTTTGTTTATGGTGTAAAATATAAAATTTAATTTATAAATTTTATTAAAATAAAATTTTAATCTCATTATTAATTATCTTATATGTTATTATTTGTTTAAAAATTTAAAATCAAAAAAATTAAAAAATCTAATTTTTTTACATAATTTGAACTTTTTATTTTTAATTATTTTATAATATTAAATACTTAAAAAATAATAAAAAATTAAAAATTATATTATAATTTTAGATGGTTCTAATTTTTGAATTGTATCATGTTTGAAAGTAATATCATATTATTATACACATATTTTTACTGTAGATAAAAATAAATAAATATATATGTATTATATATCATATATATATATATATATATATATAAGGCAATCCTCTTCTTGGCGTGCGACTGAGTGGAATTGATGCCAACTTAATATGTTTAAATATTCTGTAGTCATACTTTGATTAACTTTACATATTAACTAGAGTTAGAGAATACTTGGCCGCCAATTAAGTTGATTAGCACCTCGTGAGCTCTCTTGATTACCGTGCTTACCGAACTTGAATTGATCAAACAAGTATATCTTCTATGTTGTACATATACATGTGCATAAAGTGGGGAGTAGTTAGCCCCGGTACTTTTGCTTCTTCATTCAGTTTGCTCGGGTGGGAATCCATTAATCAAGTACGCAACCAGCTACAAGTAATTGGGCATTTTGAAAGGAATCAAAAATTTCTTTAATATATGATTGAGTGCACGAGGAGACAAAATGTAGTGGAGGTCTTCCAAATGATTAAAATCGAAACTCAATAAAGTCCGGAACTCATCACCATCTTTCCCTTTGTCCTCCATTTTCTCTGATCTTGCTCTTTCAGTCAGCAGTAGAGCTACCACAATCAGCAGTACATTTTTTTTGTTTTTCAACGTTTATATTTATCGGTCAAGTTTTGTTTAATGTGAATTGCTAAATATTGTACCGGAAACAAACAAAATCCAACTTCTCATTCTAAGCAAAAGTCCACATAAAGTCATTTCTCATTATACCGCATGCAACCTAGAAGTTTAAAGGATTAAGTAAAGTATTCCAACTTGAGATCGAAATGTGCAAAAGGTCCTGCGAAGTGGTTGCGTGTGTGAATCCCGCAGTGGTTTGACCAGCAACAACAGTAACTAATAAGTGAATTCTTTCAAACAAGCAATATGAGTGGCACAAACTTTGGGACTCGTCTATTCGAGTATAAGACAATCCATATGACATTATGATTTTTGAGATATGAGGGTCCCAATCTCTTTCTTTTTTATTCTTTTCCTTATTTCTCGTTCTTTTGAATTGAGTGGACGTGTATGATAGAATTTCTGTTTATACGCAATGCCAGTCCTAATAATGCACCAAGTAGCAACAATAGTAGCTCACCAGAGCCTTCTGGCAGCCTTCAAATGAATTTATGGGGTAAAAAAGAAAAGGACAGCCACAAACATTTTAGAGAAAAGAGAGGTTTTACTGCAAAATTAAGAGGTCTGGGATCCATTCGGTATCTCACCGCATTGCTAATCCATCTCATTTTGACCGAGGAACAACCTTTACTCTTTAACACAATGATTTTGTCGTTGACATTTGACAATATCTTGTTCTCTGCCTCACTA
This sequence comes from Swietenia macrophylla, assembly GCA_032401905.1. Classification (NCBI taxonomy): domain Eukaryota; kingdom Viridiplantae; phylum Streptophyta; class Magnoliopsida; order Sapindales; family Meliaceae; genus Swietenia; species Swietenia macrophylla. The sequence goes on along the minus strand of CP135567.1, from coordinate 9,406,612 downwards.
TTGTACATTGAAGCAAAAGAATGCTGCAAGAGGAAATTTAAGTAAACAGGAAGAGGATATTTTAAAATAAATTCGTGTTATTTTTTATCGATTTTAAAAATATATTTTATTTTATATATATATTTTTTACTTATATGTGTGATTAAGTAAAAAATAGTATATATTTATATGGTATTGTATATAATTAACTATTTATCGTGTAATTATACTAGTTTATAATAGTCTTTTGATTTGAGATAATACTGACGAATTCGGTGTAAATTACATAACTTATATAATGAATAAATACGATAATAATCGTCTTGTATGATAAAATTAATTTGATCACGTGTTATTTATATTTGAAAATATATGATGGTTAAAAAAAAATTGATTGACTCATTACACATTTAAAATTAGAGTTTTGCTAACTCAATTCGAATTTGAATTCTCAGACGGATATCGATAAATGATTAAAAAATTAAATTTTTGACCAAAATGATTAAATATAACATGAAAGAGTTTGTGGTGACGAGTTTAGTACATATAAATCGATAATTTGTAATTTTATTGATAAAAAATTTTATTGTACTTTGAATTCTAAATCTATAAGAACTAAATAACGAAAAAATTTTATCCATGCGATATATACAATTGAAATAAAGATTAATGAAGTATGATTTTATTATAAATTAAAGACTATGATATATTGCTAAAAGTTAATCATAATCGTTGAATAATGAAAAGTTTAATAAAATCAAAAAGAATAGAATAAATTTATAGTTATTCTACAATGAATTCATATAGTCATACCAATAGACAAAAGTAATGAGAAGCATTTAAGAACGATAATATTATCAAAAACAACAACTAGCATATTTAAGTTAAAATAAATACATATAATTGTTATATATATTTATAAATTTTTTAAAATATTTAAATAATTTTTCTTTAAATTTGCATTGAAATATAATTTATTGTAAATTATATAGTTAAATTGATTGATTATCTAAGGAATTAAATAAAAATGTGTAATTATAAAATAATTACACATTGACCCTCTTTTATATACTTAATTATAATTTAGTTAAAAGTTAACCAAATATTTGTATTTAAGTTTATGTACTAAAATGTATAAAATAAAAATTATGAAATAATGGTCATTATATCCATAATATATATTCATCATTTAATTAAAAATGAGGACATATGTAAAAAATCATGGTTATATTTAAGTATATATATGGTTATCTTTACTAATTATAAATGAATAAAATTTTTATCATAAACTCTAAAATTCTCCCAAATTGGCCAAACTTCTCCAAGCCTATTTGGTGGTACAAATTATGGAGATTTTACAGAATTGAATGTTTTCTATCATCCTCGTTAAGTAAGCAAATAAAACTCATTCAAAATTTGTCGTTTATGCATATATGGGATATATGTTTATATAGTTCACCATGTGTTTGTGAAAATATTTTGATGAACACATAATTTATTTTTAAATATGTTATAAGTATTTCAATCCAATACCAATAAAAGAAATTATCAAAATGCAGATAGGATTATTGGGATTCACATATAAAGATAAACCACCATTTTGATAATCTCAATATGAATTTAAGAATTCTAATGTTGCCAATCTAACGATCAAGCAATCTCAACCCATAAACTCCCAGATAAATCACACAAGGGTAAATAAAACTCTTTAATTTTATGCAATCATTAGGAGGAGTGCAATAGTTCTATTTGAAGTAACTAAAAACTTCAAACAAATAAAAGACTATGACAAATCAACTACCCTAATGATAATTTTATTGAATGGTTAAATAAGAGACTAATAAACCTTCCATTAGAAAGAGCACAAACTCATCATCTGAGACATGGTATCCTGAAGCTTTGAGACTATCCACCAGATGCTTCATTTTGTTGAAATATTCATCCATCAAGAGAGAGTCTTTTCTGGTGTTTTGTATCTGAGATCTTAACTGCATAACTCTTGCACTGGTTTGAGCTGAGAAGATCTTGACAAGAGTCAACCAAACTTCTCTTGAAGAAACACAATGAGTTGTTGAAGAGAGTATGCCTTCAACATTTGATCAAGTTTCATCCATGTTTGATATTCTGGATTTTCAGTGGTGCTAAAATTTTGTTCACCATCCACTGTTACATTCATCTTTCTTGGAACACTTCTACTTCCATCTATGAATTCCTCTAAATCATTCGCTCAAATGCTTAGGAGAACTTGAGATTTCCACAGAAGATAGTTTGAGTTTGTAAGTTTTATGGGTAAAGAGAAGTAAAGGTGTTGCTGTTTTGAGCATTTGGTGATGCTGTCTAGCTTTGTGAGACTTTACTTGAGCTACTTGCCATTTGCAAAGACTCTGATACCAACTTGAAAGTGAAGAAGAAAGAATATACTGTGTAAAGCTTTCTTTGTATATCTTCTTGAGGAAACAATTACAATGTACAAAGTATACATAGACTAGACTAGATGAATTGTTGAGCAAGAAAAGAAGAAAAAGAAACTATTAATCGAAGCCATACGTTTGTAACCTAAACAAAATGATCACAACCCTTGATTTTCGATTCCGTTAAAAAGTTGAGAATCAGCATCATTCGATTGTTAGTGACTCATAGAACATATAGGTCACTATCAAGTATTTTGCCCTCGTGATATAGCTGTAACCAATTGTCCTTTTTGTCTCTATCTGTCACCAACCTGTTGTAAAGCACGTTAACTGTGCATTCTTCATTGTCTACTAAGTCTTCATTCTCAATGAGAGAGGCAACGTTATGTGATGTAGCATAAACGAGCAAATAAAGGAAATTAAAAAAAATGTATAATATACAAGCAAAGAGACCGCCCCCCCCCCCCCCCCCGGGCAGTTGAATTCCATATGCAGCTGAGGTGACAGGAGCGAGTGCTGCTGCTTCCAGTTGAGATTTGCGGCGGAGACGATGCCGTGGCCTGATTTTGAATTTCCCATTCCTCGAACAAGCAGCACCAGCGTTGCCAAAAGACAAACTCATGACTCAATCCCGCTCTCATTCTTATAGATAATACTGCGATAGATATTCGATTATGAGAATCTGGTACAAGCGTTAGCTGGTGCCAGAATCAATACACAATACAACGACATTCGCGATCAATCCTCACAGTGACCATTGGGCAATTGTGTTATTTCTAGCCTCTTGTTATAATGCTGAAATGAGCCATCAGCCCAGTGTATGCTAGCCTTGCAAGTATTTAGCCTTCAACTCTTTTGGACTAATATGCGTGTCAATCGAATTTCTCCCAGGGACACCTCCAAGAAGGTGTCTGCAGTCTGCATTGTTAGTATAACCGCAGTGTCTTCATTATCATTAATATTGTTATTAAATACTTGAAAAATATTTCTGTATGTGTTATTTATTGGATAAATGAATCGGATAATCTAAATTCATTTTTTAGTATATTAACGAATAGAGTTAACTGAAAATTTTGGATAAATTTAGTAAAAAATTGTCTCACTTAACCAATCTCTAAATATAGTATTATGATGGGATGCTACTGGCAATCAGATGGAAACTCATTTTTCTCAAAATACAATGTCCACCGAGTTTCGATTTCATGATATACTGGGACAAAAAACTTTTAACGATGAAAGTAAGAAATTGCTGAAAACAAAAATTTAGAATATAGTGAGATTAACTAATTAATAAAGAAAAAAAGTATTTTTATTTGTATAAATTTAAATAAATTTTATTATTAAATTTTTTATTTTTTATTTGAATTAGACCCATCTTAATTTTTTTAATAAATTTTTATATTAAATTTTTTATTTTTTATTTAAATTGAATCCATTTTAACTTTTTTAATAAAAAATAATTTTTTAATTAATTAAATAGTCTTCATTATTATAAAATACTAAAAAATTTAGCCTTATCTTGATTAAACTAATAAAATACTAATAAAATAAAAAGAGAGAAAGAAGAAGAAGAAGATGGAACTAGAGAAAAGGTTAACTAGTTGGATGTTGTTTTGTAACACAGCTTCCTTCATCTAAAGTGTAATCATTTCATGAAAATTTTTAATTTTTCCTATCACGTTCACATAATGATAGCAGTATGACATGTAGCAAATTTAGTTACAAAGATTTAAAGAGTAAACAAAAGAAAAAAAAAAAAAAGGAAACAAAAGAAAAAAAAAAAAAGAAGAAATTTTGTCCTCCATAGTATTCGAAATTTGGGTGGCAGAAGGTTTGAGAATAGGGGACTGGCGAAGGATGGAAAGCATGGCCCTGGCTTCTTCCAGGTCAAAGTCCCCAGCAGTCGTGGATCCACCATTTCTGCCACTTTTATGGCTTCACATTCGGCAACATCCTGGAGCACTGGTCCTGCTATAGACGTCAATAGCTGACTTCTTTCCGAGCAAAAGGCCTGCATCCCCGTTACAAGTTCAAAAATGATGACTCCAAAGCTGTAGACATTATTTTTCGCTGAGGCTATGCCGGTCCGCAGGTAGTGTGGATCTGTTTAACCCGGAGACCCTATCATCAATTGCTTGAACGTAGAAGGAGAAGTAGACGTAGAGCAACAACAAGGTGGCAGCACAGCGGAAGAAAACCCCATCTTTGCTGACTCAAAATCGCACAGCTTGTAGTGGAGATGCTCGTCTAGGAGGATGTTTGAAGCTTTGATGTCCCCATGTACAATGTGAAGGGTGCATTTCTCATGCAGATACTCAATTGCTTGCACAAGCTGGAATGCTATAGCCATGCGGCTGCTCCAAGGAAGTACCGCTTCCCTTTCTTCTCTCCTTCCATGGAGCCTCTGTTGCAGGCTGCCGTTGGGCACGAACTCAAACACCAGGGCACCTTCATCTGAAAATACACAGAACAAGAATGTATACACCGCAATTCCAGACCTTGAAATTAACGTTGGAGAAATTAAAATAAAAAATATGGAAAGCAAAACCCCGATGTCTGGGTAACGTCATACGGTACCTCTATCGTCACAGTAGCCGAAAAGCTTGACAATATTGACATGGTCAAGGCGCAGCAGGATATCAAGTTCCTGCTTGAAGACCCGATTGAGACGATCGCTGCCAACATGGATCTTGACTGCCCCATGACTTGAATCCGGCAAGCGAGCCAGATGAACATTGCTAAACCCACCTGATCCAATCACTTGCGAGAAATTCTTGGTGAACCGCTCTATGTCGTCCCAACTGTACTTCTTAAACGAACAAACATCGTCATGCTTGATGCTATGATCAACAACAACGCCATCTTGATTGGTGGATCTGAATCTCAATTTTTTGATTCTGAACAACTTGTTGAAGAATCCCATCACAAAGAGTAAGGCTAGTATGATCAGGCACAAAGCAGAAACACTGATAGCAATTACAAGTTGAGGGTGAACGTGATGGTTCGGCAAAGCCGGTTCCGTGGATTTGAAAGGAGGTGTCGGTGGATTAGGGTTGTTGGTAGTAATAGAAGCAGCGGTGGGTGGGGGATAGGAATGGACGCAGAAGGTGAGTTCAGAAGAAAAAGGTGGAATAGATGTTCCAAGTACACCAAAACCAACACCCACGCCCCGCAGGCAAATAGTTCAAGCAGAACTACTGTTAGGACTAGAGGTAGAACTAGGACGCAGTCTTAATATCCATTGCCCTTTGATTGTTAGACATACCCTTATATTTGTCGGATGTCAAACCCTGAGAGGCAGAATCCGACAGCCCTTGACCAGTTCCGATTTTTGAAGAGTAGAAACAGTCACAAAGACAAGAAGCCTCCTATAATTTATCGTAAGATTGACTCTGCCCCTCAATAATGGAAATGATTTTCTGAATAAACATGTATGACAATTATTTTTATTTATTAGGTTAAATTAAAATTTTATTGTGAAACTTGATGAATTAAATATGGTGGCGTGCTAACACCAATGCGTATAAATAGTTATTTAATTGAAAAATATAATAAAAGATGATTGCCTGGTTTATGAGTCAAATTAGGGGGGCAGATTACTAATTCTTTGAACAAGTGATTTCTTTTCTTAATGTTCCCCTACTAAATGTTATTGTGGACAATAGCCAAATTACCTTTTGCTTGATTGATTTGGATAACTAAACACGTACATAATTTACAATTTTTTTGACATCAAAGTGGATTCAATCCATACAACTTCAATTTTCAAGAACAATTTATAAAGAAGCCACAATATTATTAAGTGGGTGCAATTTGAGTCACTCTAAACGTAATAAGATAAAAAATTATATATATATATTTTGTTGAGCAATTTTGAGAATATAAGGTCATTAATTACAATATATATTGTTGATGCTAGCTACATAATGGTGATAGATACCGGCGAGAAAATGCCGAAAAGATTGCGGATAGCATAAATGGGTGCTCACGCTGGAGGATTATTTGAGCTTTGTCAATTTTAAATGTAAAACAATATGGTATTCATTTCGTAGCGTCTTACAATCTACGCGCACACGTGTGCACCGTGCTCAATCATCAATTTGGAGATGAATTGCGCGATCTCTGATTATTTGTAACCGATTAATTTTTTTAATTTTGGGTAAAACATCTTTGTCACCAACTCTTATCGAATATTTGGCTGTTTTGTTGATAATTCTTTTTAAAAAAAAAAAAATTGAATTCATTGTATTTTGTATAGAGAAATATATCTTAGATGAATTTTATTTTACACCCGTGCAGCAATCGACTTCATATCGTCTTTTAAATTTGCCAAAACCGGAGACCAAAAGGCTGGGGAATATTTTTTGACGATCAGGATATCCGGCATCCAAGGATTTAGGATTTGTTTAAAATGGCCGTCATCACACTTAATTTTTAAATAAAGTTAAAAAATATTAAATAACATTAAATTTTAATAAAATTTTACCAACTTTTTAATTAAAATGTGATATTCACTATTTTTATTCTATGGCAATAAAGCTGTTACACTTCACCATACCTCACTACTAAATTGACCTTTAATAGATTAAAATTATTTGAAATATTATCCAAACTCTTGGAAGAAGTAGGGTTTTAAATAGTAATGTATTGTTTATGTATGGTCTCTAGGGCTATTATATTGTGATGATAAATTATAAAGGCATACTCTTAAGAGCCAAGAGAATTTGTTCAGCTTAGGGTGATTTATATGATAATTTTACTATAAATTCGCTGATATCTAATTTTAACAAGACAAGATTTGGTAGACTAATTAAAAAAATAAAAATTTATAACATATTTAGTATAAACACAAAGTGCAAATAATTATTTTGGATACTCATCATAAATATTTGTACATATCACAAGTATTTGCACATATTTAATTTTTAAATTTTTTTCTATAAAAATATCAAAACACTCTTAATATCTCTCTTGCATGCATGTGCGTGTATGTGAAAATTTTGTCTTTAAATCAATATTTTTATAATAATATTTTATTTAACATATAGAGAGAGAGAGAGAGAGAGAGAATAGTAACAAATATAAACTAAAGGACTTAAAAATATTATTTTACATTTAGTATTTGAGAATTGAAGCTTAATACTTAACATTTCTTTTGCATACACGCATGTTTGTTGTGAAAAAAGATTTACACTTAGAACATAAAAAAAAAAATGGTTATGTTTTTTAAAACATTATTTATTTTTAATTGATGTTATTTTGCTTCTTATAAATTTTTTTTTAATTTTTCAACACTACATACTGTAAGCCGTATTTAATACTATTTTTTAAATAGTATTTTTGAATTTGTTTTTAAAAATAAAATATTTTATTTTTAAATTTAAATGCATATATGTGAATATGTATGTATGTAGTAAGTGAACTATTTTTTCAATTACTATAATTTTAAAAAAATTTGAATTTTTAATTAAAAAATGTTTTTATATATAAATTATGCACTAAATTAAGTTATCCTGATAACAAAATTGATACAAATGTAGTTAAAAAAATAAAAAAAATTAGTTGATATCCACGTAAAATTAGTAAATTTTAATGTTTATTTTAGTGAATTTGATAATAAATTATCAAATTTGTTATGAATGCAACGTAAATTTAGTATTTAAGTTTTGTAGTAAATACAAATTTAAAAACATCCGTATCAACCTAATCTATTGCCATTCCTATATGTATCTAAATTTGAGACCGTAATTAATATTTATAAAATTTAATTCTGACTTTTTATAATTTTCATTATTAACAATAAATAAGTGGTGTTAATTAAGAGAGTAATCCAATATTGTTCAAATAGTAAAAATATTTAATTATTTTAAAAAATATTATAAATATTTAGCATCCAATCAATAAATTACTTGGAATGAAATTTGAGATAGTTACTTAAGATATGTAATATTATTCTAATTTAAAATAGATGGTGATATATGTTCTAATTATTTTGTAAGAGCATTTTACTTATTAATTCATTTTATTCAAATCTCAAAAATTATAATATTTCATGAATCAACCAATATAATATTAAGGTAACTGTAGTTTAAATTAAAATTAGAATTGGTAGACCTCGAGGATACCACGAGCCCGCGAAGCAGACCGTTGGTAGTAATTAAACGAGTCACTTTATAAGAAAAGAGTGAACCAAAATTAACTTTAAAATTTATACATTACTGTGCTTGATTGCCAACTCATAAAAAGTGATGATTTTAAATTTTTAATAATGAAAAAAATTTCAACCACACTTTTAACTTTGATAGGGATAGCATAGTATTAGTGTACACAGAATTAATAATATTTAATATATATATATATATATATATATACATACATACATATTTTAACTTCAAATCTTAACGATTGTAGGACTCAAATAAAAAAAATCAATTATGAAAAATAATAATATTAAACATTTTAAATTGTTTATTAATTGATAATATCTCATTTACTTTTAAAATATAATATCCTGTATACTTTAGGTGGAAGAGACGAAAATAAGATTAATATTGCTATTTGTTTGCGAGGGTTTAAAATTACAAGCATCAAACAATTTGATCCGACTTGTCAAAATAAAGCTCGTGCAAGCTCACAGATTAGGCTGACATAAAAAATAGAAATCCAACGTAGTTTAAAAGCCCAGTTCATTCGCATTGACCCACGAATTTAGATGGGTCTCTTTAAAAAATCATTTAAAACAATTTATTAATATTATAGATTTAAATTGATTTAATATAAAATTTAAATTTATTTAATATATAAATAAATTAAATAATTCCCTTTAATTTTGAGGTAAATCGGCTTAATAAAAGTAATAGCACGTCGAAAGGAAAGTTAGAACTTAAAATTTCGAGGCAGAAATCGCAACGTCTCGTTTTCTGTTTGAAGGAGTCTATCACTTCCAACCTTCAGAGAATGCGGTTTTGACAAAAAAAAAAAAAAGAGATTTTAATAATAAATTCTCAAAATATTTCTGAACGTGGACAAAAGAAAATAGAAATTATCACTAAAAACGTCTCCTACTCTTAAACTCTTAGTGAGTCGATTCCCAAACCCTCGTTTCGCTTCACTTCGCTTGTCGTTTGCCTGCTTTCTCCTTTCCTTATATTTGATCATCGAAGTGGAAATGAGCATTGGCAGTGATGTCGATGATGTCTTACTGCAATAACTATAGTGATGGTAACGATCTCCGTCTTCATGAGAAGAATTCATGCCGATCACCGCTTCTTCGTAGCCGAAGCCGTCGATGGCGACTTGGCCGCACTGGCACTGCTGTTGTGATGGTGGCTGCACTCCTTCTCTTTACCACCTTATGGCTATCTGTTGTTTTTTCCGGTACCACCACCCGTTGCTGTCTTCGCTTTAGGGAGTGGAAAGGAAGTCCCCATTCCCATTCTCATACTCTCCCCTGGATGCAGAAGACAGCCCTTTCTCCATCGCCGCCGCCACCTTCCTCCATCACTCGTAATCGCAGCCTTTCTGAGCAAAAGGAGAAGTTGTCTCTCAAGCACATAGTCTTCGGAATTGCTGGATCCTCTCACTTATGGAGACACCGCAAGGAGTTTGTTAGGCTGTGGTGGCTTCCCAACGACATGCGCGGTCACGTCTGGTTGGAAGAGCCGGTACCTCTTGAGAAAGACGATGATTCCTTGCCACCTGTCAAGGTCTCCGAGGACATTTCCCGCTTCCGGTACACCAATCCCACCGGTCATCCTTCTGGACTCCGGATCTCTCGCATTGTAACCGAATGCTTTCGTCTCGGACTGCCTAACGTACGGTGGTTTGTTCTTGGTGATGACGACACCGTTTTCAATGCCGATAATTTGGTTGTTGTTCTTAGCAAGTATGATCCTTCTGAGATGGTTTACATAGGTAGTCCCTCCGAGAGCCACTCTGCCAACACATATTTCAGTCACTCTATGGCCTTTGGAGGTGGTGGAATTGCCATCAGCTACCCCCTAGCTGAGGCACTCTCCAAGATTCACGATGATTGTCTCGAGAGATATCCGAAACTTTACGGAAGTGACGATCGCCTACACGCCTGCATTACTGAACTTGGTATTCCTTTAACTGTAGAACATGGTTTCCACCAGGTAATTCTACTTCTTTGTCATATGTCAATGTCTTTAGTGTTTGGATTATATGCACATCAATGGCTTAATCTCTGCTGTATGATAATTTTTATTTGAAAAGAATGATTGCTCATTGACATTGTAGGTGTAAGATAATTAAATGTTGCTATAATTTATGTATTTATCTTTGTTCGTTGCAGTGGGATATTAGGGGTAATGCTCATGGTCTTTTATCCTCTCACCCTATCGCACCATTTGTATCCATTCACCATGTAGAAGCTGTGGATCCTTTTTATCCTGGTTTGACCTCTGTGGATAGTTTAAAACTCTTCACCAAAGCCATGAGAACTGATCCCAGGAGCTTTTTACAGCAATCAATTTGTTATGACTGGACAGGCCATAATACATTTTTAGTTTCACTTGGTTATGTTGTTCAAGTCTTTCCAAACATTGTGCTTCCGCGTGACCTGGATCGCTCTGAAAAGACATACTCTGCTTGGAACAAAATAAGCCACCGCAATGAATTTGATTTTGACACCAGGGATCCTCATAGTTCCATTTGTAAAAAGCCTGTCCTCTTCTTTTTGAAAGATGTAGAAAGACAAGGCAATACTACAGTGGGTTTATATGCGCAAACCACAGGAAAAGATTATTTAAAAAGAAAAGTGTTCTGCTTTCCCCATTCACCTCCTCTGCAATATGTCAAGAATATCCAGGTGTTGGGCTATCCTCTGCAGAAGAATTGGCATTTGGTGCGTTTGTTTCTTTATTTTTTCCCCGTGTTGTGTGATCTCACTGTGTGTTTTCTAATAGTTTGAATGTCCTCGGACAGGTACCACGTCGGTTATGTTGTAAAATAAACCAAAGTGGTAACGAAATCGTTAAAATGACAGTTGGACAATGTGGTAAGGGATCTTTGAGTGCTGTTACTGATTCGGCCTAAATGCTGGATGGGATGGTGGGAAGGGAGCTTGGGGCAGTGTACAATATGATATTGTGTGAATTCAGTTAGGAAGATGGCATCTCTGCGACCTTATGTTTTATATAATTTAGCCACATTGACTTAGCATCCATTTTGCAACAACCCTTAGTCAGCTGACATCCGGCATCTTGAAAACACTTGCTTGCAGATTGCAGATATGAGAGTTCTTCATTGTACACAGTTGAATTGAAGAGGAGTGTGCTAATTTTCAGCTTGGGGATCCATTCTTTGCCTTCATTTTTTTCAGAAGGTAATTAATTATAAACCAACACCTAAACAATCGAAACTTGCTAATGAAGCGGGCAAATTATTAGTTGTTGGCAAGATGAATTGCCTGAATTAACTGTGTTGTAACTCTAAGATTCTTGTGTTGTTTTTACTTCCTGTTTGCTTAGGCTGCAGCCACTTTGGATTTCTTTCTTGATATTTTTCTTTTTAGTTAAAAAGGAGGCTCTCTTTCTTGATCTTTTTCTTTTTCTTTTTAATCAAAAAGGAAAGAAATAATTCTTGTGTTGTTTATTGTTTCTGTTTGTGGTCAAGTTGCGCAATCTATATTTATTTTTGAAATTCTTATAAAATTAATCTAGTAAAAGGAGCTTTTTAGTTGTAATGCAAAGTTTCAAATGAATAGTACTTGATTGATAGGTAAATGAATGATGTGCAGAGTAATGCTCTGACTGAATTCAAGGACAAGAAGTAATTTGTGCGTTGTTTAAAATCTTCATATCTGGATTCAGACTTAGAAACGAAATGGTTTTTAGAAATAAATGGAATATAAATACATTAGAACAATGATAGGAGGGGAGTTTTTTAGGAGGAATTGAATGTGTGCATGCTGGCAGGTGGGACGGAGTGTACTTATTTCTGCTACCAACTAAACATATATGAATTAGGTCATTTAAATCCTTTTTCAAACTTGCTTTAGTAACTCTTTTTGCAATTAGGTTTATGCAACATGGATTAGAGAAATGACGAGGAAAGCCTTGATAACTATCTAAAAAGGAGACAATATGACTCATAAATATCACATCAAAGGCTTCAGGCAAGTCTCTTAAGGAGATTGATGCATGAACTGTGTTTTCTTTTCATGAGGATGCAATCGGTGTATGAAAAAGTGTCTACTAATCCATGTTGAATGTTGAAGCTTTTATTGTTATGAATTGCAATCGGCAATTGGCGTTTATGGGTGTTTATGAGTGTTTACTTTCAATATTCCAGTGACAAATTGCTAGTTGCATATACAGATTCAGTTGTTTGCTTTATTGCCTCTGTTTAACATGCTATAGAACGGGAAAGAGAATCATGTAAGTAGCACTACATATGCTTATAGCTTATGCAATTCCAGTTTTCCCGTTTTTATTTGTTATCTCCTCATACTTTCTATGTTTAACTCTATGCCTTTTTTTACTCCTTTGGTTCATGATGTGATGTATTAGTCTGCCCCAAAGCCAAACTTGTAGTTTCAGTATAAGCCGAGTTATTACAGTAAATTTGTTTACCAACTTTTCTTTTGGTCTTGATACCGAAGGAGCTTTCAAGTTTTGTATCTTCCCTTTACCTTGTACCAGTCTGATTGACAAGAATCAACGGAAGTTGGTGTGGGGAGATCACTAGATAAGCACAGGATTTGCAGCACTTAAATTAAAGAAGCCTTTTAAATGCTTGCAGCTTCACATTGTTGGTGTTAAGACTAGTAGTTTGCTAGTATGGTTGATACTGAATATTGGGTATGGATCAAATTGGCATGATCTATGGGTGTAAGTTCGTTTTAAAATGTGAAGTGATAGTCTGCTAGCGTGGTAGACTTCTACAAGAGGCACATTGCAAAATCATGCGTGACTAACACAGCCAGGGAGTGTTGGAAAAGCATTATTGGCTCTTTTAAATGGATGCAATTTGATATACCCTATGAATGGATTGTTGCTTAGTCGAACTGCACCTTGTTTGAGATACTGGTGCCAATATCTAATTAGTCTGGGACATTGTGATGACCCAATATTTGGAGGGGGATCAGGATTTGGGTTTCTAATTGTTTCTTTATTGTTTGGTTTAAAGCAAGTTTAACTAAACCCAAGTAAATGACTAGTGTAGTTTCCACATTACAAATACATAGATAAAAATAATAAAACGATAAAAGGTGGAAGAGGAAAATCTCCCATGAGAAAAAATATGGGAAAAATTGGGAAGCAATAATTAGTTGTAATTTGGAAACTACACTAGTCATTTACTCAAAGTGGAAGAAACTAGCTATTTGGATTTACTGGTTTTTGAGTGGCCCACTCCTGCATGCGTCCACTGTGGGGTATTTTATTGTAGATGCTTCTGCATTTTATATAGTGACTAGGCAGTTTGAACTTGGTGTTCATGGAGACTGAAAAAGAGGGCATTTTTTTTCGGATGCTTCTATGATTGTGCCTCATTCTTACCAGAGAAAAAAACATAAAATATAAAAAGGAAGAAGAAATTGAATGGAAAGATATTGAACAGAGCTGATACATAAATCTTTCTCATTCACAAGCTTATAATGTCATTCATTTTTTCAATTATTCACATAACCCATGTATATTCTCTTTGCATTTTACTTGTGACAGTGACAGAGGAGTGTATATAGGATAACACTTTGCTTCATTAATACAGTAATGACAGTTTTCTACATCACAATTTATGGACATTTGGGTAATAGTTGCAACTACCGTAGCAAACTTACATCTTCACAATGTTGTATTTTTCACTGCACGGGATGAGTTGTCACCATCTTGTTGGGATTTTTTTTATTTTCGGGTACAGGTTGGATGTTCACAATTTAGGTTGTGTGCATCATCAATTTTACCTTAAGATATTATAATTGTTCGGTTATTATAAATCATCTGTGACATTAACTGTTCACCTCTTAAAAATTGTTAACCTCTTAAACATTGTGTAACCCCGTCGACTTGCCTTTGTCTTGCTGTTGTAGGAGAAAATTGGGAGTGAAAAGTAGTCAAAGCTAGTGATAGATTTTTAAATGTTCTGTGACTTTGTGCAGTCTGGTTCATACGGACTTGAACGTCTAACCCAGTCCAATTACTTCAGAGGAGACTAATAGAATCGGACGATATTTGTGTCTGGATAAGCTATATTTCTACTCAATTCCAACTTACGCTGGAGACTAGAGTTTTTGTTGCCTGAACTATGTAGTCACGAATACATCGTGTGTATTTGGTTTGTGGAAGTGTGACCTGAGAAGAGATGGTTTCGATTTATGCGTTTGATGAAAATTGATGTTTCCACAGCGTCTTCGCTAGTATATGCCAACCATGGTCATAAAATTGTGTCGCTTTTAAATTTTTTGATGGTGGTTTGAGAAACTCGTATTCGAATCTGGTTCCAGCTAAATTGGTCTGCTCCAGTTTGGCATGTAAGTTTGCTTTCCCTTGCTGGATCTGAGCCCGGGTTTATAAGGGCCAGCTTTATAAGTGGGCGGGCCTATTTTAACAATTTAATAAGGAATTGAATAGGATTTGCCTCCGGATCAATAGGCAATAGTTATAGCACTACTGATGTTACGAGAAAGAGGTTACTATTATTTTTGGTCTGTATTATGTTAATAATATGATTTTTACTCCTCTTGCACCAAATAAGTAAAGAACGGTAAATTGTTAAAATCGTTCATCCTTCATTTTTAAATGGATTTCTTGATGGGGTCAACAGCTTGAAAATTGGACATATCGAATTGAAGATAGGGGGTTTTATACATATACTATTGATATGATGAGAGGGAGAGAGTGAAATAACTAAAAAAACAAGATAAGTATGAAGTGGGAGCAGGATTAGACGTAATAACTAGTAGAGTTAGGGAATGGAGACGAAAATGAGAACGAGAAGCAAGAGGCATGTGCACCGATTTGGGGCATAATGGTTTAGGTGCCTGGCAGTTGGGGGTCCACAAATCCGGGAGGAACGCCACTCACGTTCTTACCACCTCATGTTAGGGGGGCCCTCTTACAGCTGGACCAATCTGTTCCTGTCCGCCTCCACTCTTCCCTTGCCTTTCCATTTTGCTCTCTCTCTTCTTTTTCACATTTATTTTCCTTTTAAGTTAGTGACTTTTCTTAGTTCATTATTCCATTTTTGTGTTGTTTGTTAATCACATTTGCCCTTCTCTTCATCTCCAGATCCAATTCTCCCAAATAAAAAATAAAAATTTACCGCGGTTATGGATCCTAACCTCAATATATATAGTCAATTACTTGCACACCGTTACCATAAAACACGAACCTACGGTGCCAATCACATGGAACTTATTAAGATGGAAGGGACCGACAACCTCCTTTAACTAAAGTCCTCAGACTGACTCTGCCCGCTGACTCTTTTGTTAATTGGAGCGTGAACACCAAAAGAGTATGGGATTAAAATCCTCTATGATTCACGAGTTTTATCATTGACTAGAGTAGCGTTTATTACCAAAGTACAGTAAGACCTCTAGAAATTAACAGCATTAAAATCATATAGAATTTATTGATTAAAAAATTAATTAATAAAAAAATTAATAATTTTTTAATTTATAGAATGTATTTATTATTTAACGAACATACATTTAATAAAGTAAAAATTTATTGTATTATACTAATCTAGTCAATTGAACATGAATTAATTCACTAAATATGCATTAAATTAACTAAAAATAAATAAATTTATTGTACTTATTTTTTAATTAAATAAAATTTATTATAATCATATTAATCTAATTAAATATATTCACCAAATTAGATTAAAAATATTATACAAATATGATAAAAAATATCCCATATGCACTCACAAAAAATTGCAGTAATAGGCATAAAAAATTGTGATGAGATCCAATTATATTTAAATATCAAAAAATAAATAATAATTAAATTATATTGTAATAAAATATTACAATCACATATATTTGTAATTTTAGTAAATTATTAATTTATGATATCAATGAAATTACAAAATTATATAAAAATTTTAAAAAATATATTATTTATTAATTTATTAAAATTATTAAATTCACATGTTAGTGCAAAGTTGAGATATTAAAAAAAAATCATTTTATAATTGAGGCTGTTAATATTTCGAATGTTAATTTATGAAGATTATAGGTAGATCTTACTTCATTCTTGGGTTGGGTTAGCTTAGCCTAGCTTAGCTTACTTGGCCTTTACTTGAGTTAATTATTAACTCTAGTTTAGTTGGAGCGTAGATATTCCGATTACTGTTTCCCCATCCCCTGTCGATTGTGAGTCTGTTCCAGCTCAACTTTTAATATATCAAATTTATAAATATTGCAAGGTAGTTTAAATTATTATTATCATTATTATTCTTTGAAAGACTCCGTTGAGGGGAGGTCAAATTTCCTGCTTCTATCTCTTTCAATAACGTCAAAGCATGTCCAATCAGGTACAGCCACGTCTATTCGAATGAAGAGTTTGGGTCTTTTTAATCAACATTATTGGACTTGAAAACAAAGACGGGTTGCACCAGATATATTCCTTTTTTAAAATTTCATCTGCTGTATGCTATATATTACTCCAATTTCTCTAAATATTTTAATATAAGAAATGTTGGTAAAAGTGGTTTTAACAATTATTAGCAGCGAAGTGAGGGCCGCTGACAACACAGCATCTGCTTTGTTTTATCATTCACTTCTCTCTCTCTCTCTCTCTCTCTCTCTCTCTCTCTCTTAATCATCATCATCCTCATAAATCCTCATCTCCATTCATTTATCTCTGTCTCCACTGCCCATCCATCGTTTCTTTCTCCCTCCCTCTCTCTCTCTCTCTCTCTCTCTCTCTTAACTCTTGTCAATTTTGCAGTGCAGTGCGCAGTCGATGATGATGATGGCTATCTCTTTTCTGCTTATCTTCTCTTTCTTCTTTACTGCTGTCTTTGTATTTTCTTTCAAGAATTTTTTTCCTTTTAATATTGTAATTTTGTATTAAATAGAAAAAATAATAATAACAAAGGAATAATTATCTAAATCAGAAGAGGAGCACAAACTCGGTAGGAATTCTCTTTCTAGCTCTTAGTCTTTCCAGTTGTCTACTGTTCCGCCATCTTCTTCTTTCTTCCTTTCTTTAAAGTCATTCCATTAAACATCAGCCCAACTTTCACCAAACTTGTCTCACCTCTGTCATATTGCTTCAATTCTTCCATTCCCTCTCTCAACACCCAACTACAAAAGCAAAACTTCCCCTCTCTACCAACACGCAGAGACTGAGAGAGAGGAAGGAAAAGAAAGGAAGTTGACATAAATTTAACTGATTCATTGCTGTTATTCCTGTTAAACAGATGACGAAAGGAAAACCTTCATGCACCGGTTGCTAAAAGGGAAGACGAGGAATTAAGAAAGATGCAGCAAGGAGGAGGAGAGACCGAATCCCAATACGGTGAAATGACTCCTGCAGTAACCGCAACCGCAGCCACAAGTACACACATGACCCAGCAACCAGCAGAATCTGCCTCACCCATAAGCAGCCGACCACCTGCGACGTCTGTTACAAGCAATTTGGACGAACTTATGAGGCTATCTGGTGGCGGAGATGAGAATGAAGGCGATCGAGGTGGAGGTGTTGCTAGCGGCAATAGATGGCCCCGTCAAGAAACACTAGCACTTCTCAAGATTAGGTCTGAGATGGACGCCGCCTTCCGTGATGCCACCGTTAAAGGTCCTCTTTGGGATGATGTCTCCAGGTATATAAATGTGAATATAGTATTAAATGCATAATTTTATTATTTCTTAGTAAAATTCCAATAATTTTCATTTTCAAAAGTAAAACATAGTAATAATGCACTAGATATTCATTCAGTGACTGTGTTCTCCTCCTCCAAACTCAAAAGACGACCGGTAGTATTAGTAATAGTGATTTGTAGTTGTAATTGTAAATGTAAACGGAATACTTTCTCCTCAAGATCTTGTTTTCTGAGTGTTACTTTGCACACAAAACACAAACGCACATGGCTTCTATCTCTTTCCATCACGACTCACGAGTAAGGCATCTTTTCCATCTTTCTTTCTCCCAACCCAATCCCAGATCCACTGCATGAATTCTGTCCAATCCCCTCTCACTTGCCTTTTTCTTTTTCTTATTCATTTCTATTTTTAAAAGTAAATATATATATATATATATATATTCAATCTATCAGTTTCAATCAAAAATTGAAAATCCCGAGAGGAATTCCGTCAATTTTCCGAGAGAGGAGGTTTCTCTCTCTCTCTCTCTCTCTCTCTCTCTCCCTCTACGCCACTCTATTGGCTTTCAAATTAGTTTTAGTTTTATATATAATACGAACAACAATCATTGCTGTCGCGCGCGGGAGAGAGTGCAGAGGCTTTTATTTTTTCTAGTATTCCCACATCACATTAATAATGATTGTTATGATAACTCGTTAGATAGACCCACTCAAATGTTAAGTTTGATTGCTCATACCTACCACCATTGCAGGAAACTAGAGGAGCTGGGATACAAGCGGAGCGCAAAGAAATGCAAAGAAAAATTTGAGAACGTCCACAAATACTACAAGCGAACAAAGGAAGGTAGAGCTGGTCGTCAAGATGGCAAAACTTACAAATTTTTCAGCCAGCTCGAGGCTCTCCATTCATCCGCTGCCACCACTAGTAACGTGTCAGCTTCCTTATCGATGCCCGTGACAACTGTCGCATCTTCTAATACCAATACTATCACTTTAGATGTTGCTCCCGTCTCAATTGGCATTCCCATGCCTATCTCATCTGTTAGAATTCCTACTTCTCATTCCCCTTCAATTCTCGGTATGTCCTCTCCTATGTTTCCTCCTGATCTCGGTGCAACAATACCAACCGCCGGCTACATTCCTGGATCAACTTCTACGCCGCCAGCGCCTCATAGAGCAACAACCACCAATACAAACAACCCCATTGGAATCAGCTTTTCATCTAATAGCTCTTCTTCTTCTCCGGAAACGGAGGATGACGACGACGAAATGGACCTTGAAGGACAGCCGTCGAACACGGCTGGCTGCAGCCGCAAAAGAAAAAGACAGTCGTTTACTACTAGTCACAGGATGATGGAATTTTTCGAAGGTCTAATGAAACAGGTAATGCAAAAACAGGAGGCCATGCAACAAAGGTTCTTGGAAGTCATTGAGAAGAGAGAACAAGACAGGATGATAAGAGAAGAAGCTTGGAAGAGGCAAGAGATGGCAAGATTGGCGCGTGAGCACGAGCTCATGGCACAAGAACGAGCCATTTCTGCTTCCAGGGATGCTGCCATCATTGCTTTTCTACAGAAAATCACCGGTCAGACCATACAATTGCCTCCTGCTGTAACCAATCCAGCTGCTTCACCAGCAGCATCTCAACCACAGGCAGCGCCTGTAGTACTAGTATCAGCCGTCCCTTTCTCTCCACCAACACAACATCATCTGACACCATCGCCAATGGCACAAGAACGGCGAGACCAACAAAATCGGCAACAAACCCAATCACACCATCGACATCAACAGCAACAGCCAGTTAAAAGTGCTGAACTTGTAAGATATCAATCCTCTTCCACATCCATGCCATCTGAAGTAGTGATGGCGATTCCAGAACAACAGATACCTCCTTCTCAAGAAATTAGTGGCGGCGGAAGCTTCGAACCAAGCCCCGCCAGATGGCCGAAAGTTGAAGTTCTTGCACTTATAAAGTTAAGGAGTGGACTTGAACCCCGGTACCAAGAGGCTGGGCCAAAGGCACCTCTTTGGGAAGAAATATCAGCAGGAATGAAGAGGATGGGCTACAACAGGAGTGCCAAGAGATGCAAGGAGAAATGGGAGAACATTAACAAATACTTCAAGAAGGTTAAAGAAGGCAACAAGAAACGCCCCGAAGATGCCAAAACCTGCCCTTACTTCCATGAGCTCGATGCCCTTTACCGGAAAAAAATACTTCGCAGTGGCAGCACTAGCGGTGGTGGTGGCGGCGGCACCAGCACTAGTAGCCTTAATATATCAGAAGAGCGACAACCCCATCGGCATCAGCAAGAGAGCCACAAAATGGATCCAACCCCAACACCGGCAACAAATCCCCAAGAGGGCAGTAACGTTGAGACAATCATACCGGCATCTCAACTGACGCCAGCTTCTGAATCAAAAAACAAAAATGTAAGCAATGTCGATGCACAAGTAAGCAACGTAGGTTTGCCAGGGAGCCTGTTTGGAGAAGGAAATGGAGGAGCTTCAAACAAGGTAAAAGTTTTTTTTTTTTTTTTTTTTGGGGGGGGGGGGGGGGGGGGGGTGTGGGGAGTGGGTGGAAGAATGAAATCAACGAAACTTCCTGATTATTATTTTATATATGTGGTTATAATTAATTCACGAGCATTGGATTGGGAATCTCATCATTTGACTTTTTTTTAGTGATGCCTATTGATTCTTGTTTTCATATTGAAGCCAGAAGACATTGTGAAGGAGCTGATAAATCCGCCGGGGATGCAAGAGCAACAACGACATGAACACCCCCAACCGTCAATTGGGAATGATTTTGACAAGATTGAGGAATCCATGATGGGCAGTGACAGCGATAATATGGACCATGAGGAAGATTATGATGAGGATGAAGAAGATGATGAGGAATTAGAAGAAGAGAGAAATATAGCTTATAAAGTAGAGTTTCAGAGACAGAATGCAAACACGTCTAATGGGGGAGGAAATGGGGCAGCCTCATTTCTAGCCATGGTTCAGTAGTCTTGGAGCAGGAGGATTTCTGGAGCGATGGATACGTCAGTGTGTGCCTTCTGTACCTATATGTTGAGAAGCTCAACAAAAACACCTAACGTTTCAGTTCAAAAAGCCAGCTGATAACCTCAAATTCTTAATTTGTTTCATCTTCTTTCTTTCCCATACGTTTCTTTTTATCATTCTCCTCTTCTTATTTTTCTACTTTTTGAGCAGTATAGCTAGCTCTGTCAAGATGGCAGGTCTCTGGGGTGGCAATTACCTTTTTATCATTTTTTTTGGGTCAATTTATTGATTTGTTGGTGAATAAAGAGTCGTTCCCAAGGCGAAACGGAAGAGTTGAATCAAGGCAGACAAAATAAGCTTGCCCAGCAGCAGCAGCAGCGACACAACTTAGAAGACAGAAGAGAACAAAGAACATAAAAGAGGAAAGCAGAAACACAAACCTCGTTGTATGGAGAGCATATACATTGTTAGATGAAGAAACTCAAGCATTTCTTTGATTAGCTTTGCATTATTTCTTAATTGTTTTGGTTTCGAATTTAATGAATGAAAAGAATCTATATGTTTAATTTCTACATTTTCAAAATATCTTATTTTTTGCGCGTTGTTGTTGTTGTTGTCTCTGTTGCAAACTTAACTTTATTAATTTATAATCATCCTCCTATTGAGAAGTTTCATTTGCCAAAACTAACTGTGAGCAGCGAAGTTTTCTTTTGAAAAACGAATACACATATATCGATATAATAGTTCCGTTTTGAATAAGAAAATGTTAATCATTAGTAAACAAACAAATAATTAATTGTATGCTAAACTGGAGAATGGAATGTTTAGATCACATGAACAGCCCACGATTCGAGGTTTTCGTTAAAAGTCTAATAAGTAAGTAATGTTGAATGATTTACAAGAATTGACCTATTAACTGGACGATCAGCTTTACGCGCGCGCGCGCGCGCGAGCGCGCGGAGGTCTGACTGTGGCTTATTTATACGCAATAATAACATTTTCAATGGCTTCATAGAACCTGCCGACTGAAGACTGACCAGTAAAAGTCTCCGGTTATAAACAGAGTAACAGTCCTTGATTTATTCTCGACTGTGTGCAAGGCTTTTTATGATCACCACCCGAAGACGATGAGCAAAAAACCCGTAGGTTATATGTATGTGTGTGTGTGTGTGTGTATATATATATATGTATGTATATGTATAAAAGAAACACACCACAACAGAAGCCATTATAACGTAGAAATGAAAGAAATAGTTAAAAGGAAAATAAAAAGGATCGAAGAATATATAAGATAGAAACAAAAGGAGGAGAAGGCAAAAGTAATGATGGAAAAGTATATTTACAAGTAGGAAGGGCAAGGAGGAGTACATAAAAAATAGAAATGGTATCCCATAATAATTCCACTTACGAATAGCCTAGGCCTAGCAACATGGGTTTCTATCCGCGTCGTCAATAATGTTCCCGCTCCCACTTGGATGATCGATCAATCCTCAAAGTACCAAGTACCCTACCCATGTGCTTTCTTATTTTTCTACCACCCGGTCCTCGCTGCCTTCCCCTCCACCTCTACCTCCACCTTTTCTCTTTCCTTTTCTTCTTTTATTGCTCTTTTCATTGCAATCTTTCTTTCCTTGTTTTTTTTTTTTCATTAGGACTTTTCTTGTCATTAATTCGTGCATAATTGTGTATGCATATAGCTAGTTAATATTCATGATATGTATGTACACAGTTTTTTGAGATACATCTTTAAATTAAAGTAAATAAAAAATGTAAACAAATATGCGAAGCACATGGGAAAAGAGTGGCTTGGTTGGTGTTGTTGACAGGATTTGCACATAATCATGGACGGCCACAGCCTGTACTGTTTATCTGTACGTACTACCTAGCATTTCAGTGACAAAGCCAACCCAAAAAAAAAAAGAATATGGAGAGTACATGCGTCTCTTTCTCTAATTATAATTGATTTTTGCTTACTATCTTGGTTACGGGTTGAGAAACACTTTATACACACGATAAAACACACACACACACACGGCATCCCTTAAGTTCTTCTTTTTAAGTATATAGCATCTTATTCTTACTTTCTAACCGACAAAATTACACAGCTCCATGCGACGGAATTTATGTATGTTCCACATCCTTGATGCTTTTGCTCTCTCCGAAACCAATAAGGGAAACGATAAAGGGGGTGCCCGCCTCACCAATTTTTCACCATCACATTAATTTATTTTATTTTTTTCCCTGTTACAACCCTACTGCTCGTATATCAAAATCACTCCTAAAATTAACAGAAACTGCGTCAAACCCACAAAGAAATAAAAAAAAAAAAAAACTAAACCTAAAGCAACAATACGCTCTATTTAAAAAATAACCATTGTGTGTGAAGTCCAAGTCCAACTAGGCCGCGAGGTTACACACACTTGCGGGTCCAACAGACTGACCTTCTTGGTTTGCAACGAACAGCGAAGTAAGCGCTCGAGCTAATATAATAATAATAATAATAATAACAACAATGATAACAACAATACGGCAGAGCTGGCTGTGCCTGAAATCGTTGTGTTCATGCGTACCATATTGTTTACAGTTACAGGCCAGGACCAACAGTCAAATCACGTAACATAACTGCCTGTGACGTTAGAGAATTGTCTACGATAAATACACCTAATTATTCATATATTTTTTTAATTTTTATATTAATATTTTAAATATAATTTATTATATATTTTAAATTTTATATTTAAATGTTTTAAATTTTTATTTATATTTTATTTATTATTTATTTTATATATTTTAAATTTTATTTAAAATATTTTAAATTTTATAGTATAAGTTTCAAATTTTGTGTCAGTACAGTTTCAAATTTTGTGTCAGTTGTAACGATACTTAGGCTGTAACATAGCCATGCTTGTCTGTGCTTAATCATTAACAGTAAAACCAACGACTTCAGAAACTGCTTCATAGTTGAATTGACCTCCAGCCACCGGCCAAGGGCAAAACACAAATTATGCTGCTGATCAGGAGATGACATACTCGATCAAGATTCTAATTCTAGGCCATAGAAACCCTTTAGCTTTAGCAGCAGTGATGAAGATCCAAAATGCCAAGGGCTAACTTCTGAAGGTCCAATGACTCTACTCTTCCCTCCTCTTGCGCACTTGCCAGCCTTTTGGGTCCATATTTGATAAACCAGTCTTCGGCTCCTAGAAGCCCTAGAAATAGTTCTCTCGCTAACATCTGTAAGTCTGTCAATGAACAAAAGAACAAAAAGAAAAAAGGAAAGGAATAAAAGGTTCCAACAAATGCAGCTGGTTAATCTATATCACAATTTCATTTTTTCTTTTTACTACTATTTTAGGGACTTCAAAGGCTCCCTTTGAGACAATACAGTAATCCGTGGAGAAGAAACACCACAAGTCATGATTTTGATTCAATGTTCTATGCACTTAAAGTTCACTTGTGCTGTGACACAACACTCAAATCTGTATATTCATAAAACAGAGCAAAAAGTATGTTTAAATTCAGAAACAAAATTATGAAGAAATTTCAATTGCTGCAGCTTCAACAAATCATGTTTGCGACCCAGTCCAAAAATGAGATAAAGCAGAGTTCAGGTAAGATTTGGCCTAAAAATTAGGAAAGCCCTATAACTCCTGCTTGCTCTTACTTTTTTTCATTTTTGCTTTAAACCTTGACTTTGCCATGAGTGTCTGTACCGTATTCATGAAGTTCCCCACTGCCATCAAAACCAAAAGGATCCCACAAACGATTACCTGCCGAAAACAATTTTCCATCACCAACATTGCCGTGATATATAAATGCAGCAAGGAGTACCTTTCATTTCTATTTTACATTACATGTATCATTTTCTTTAGACAAACTGATTATCAGAGTAACTGTTCCCAAGAATAGAAAGGGCAAAGGAAAAATAACTGAGTATTCCTACCTGCCATTCAGATACAACCCCATCAAATGCAGTTCTAAGCAACAATAGTCCAACATACGCTTCAAAACCCTAAAATCAAATTTCAGCAATACAAACAACATAATAAGTCCAAAGTCAGATAACTGACAATCCATGAAGTCATATCCCAGAAGTAAACCAAATGTGTTGAATTATTCATTAAAATAAAAGTTAAGAAAGAATGATGCTTCAGGATAAACTGTAAAGAAGAGAGAGCATAATGACACAAAAGGAGAAAATCATACAATGAGCAAGGAGACAGAAAAAACTCATGCTCCTACCACTGAACTGCCACCATCATGATGGCTCAGTGTGAACTAGAAAAACAGAAAGTGCTATTAGCTTCAATTTACAAAACAAAGTCTGAGATTTTAACTTGTCTCAATAAAGCACAATACTGAAACCAGTAAGCCTATTCTCAGCTGGAAGGAACTTGCAATTTCGCAAAGATCCACAGTTCTGTATTAAGTTACTAGATAAAGGAAACTGCTAGATCTTCAAGTTTTGTTCTTCCACTTACAAATGAATTGAGATATGTTAAATAGTTTGTCTTGAAGTGATACCTTACTCTTTTGAGATCTACAACTATGGGCTGTTATTCACCCACTTAATAACCAGGCCACAGGGTGATGTGAAAATTTCATGGTTGCAAACAATCATTGGTAAGGAGATTACTAAAGATGGTTTTTAGTAAATGAAACCTGATACGCTACTGTTACATCTGCAAAGTTTTATAACAACTGAAATGGTTGATAAGTTTGATTCACCTGCAGTACGAAAAGTATAGGACACAAAAGCCACAATTGGCCATCCACACCAGCTGTTTCTCCCCAGACAACATCCATTCTCTTTGCCTGAGAGCAGCAACAAAATGGTCTTATAACAAAGGAGGTTCTTTAAGATATGTACAGCAATGATACAGTAGGTTGAAAACATTAAAAACAAAGGTAAACCAAGAGCAGGGCCCAAGAATGCAGAAATAATGTAATAAAAGCCAAACAGAAAGCAAGAGCAAACATGCATGAAAATAATTTTGGCATGATACCTTTCCCAATGCAATACGAGTATACAGTCTTTGACGTTGATATCTGTTCTGCAGAAGCATCGCAACTCCTTGCATCATAGCCCATTGAAGGAAAAGTTGTACTCCTCTCTGCACAACATTGATCTAATTTTTAGTAAAATCTACTAAAATAGTATTAGCATATTAGTGGACCAAGAGTAACCTGCTTTTGTGCACAATTTGGCTGCCCCTTAATCTCCCATGTCAGACTAACAATGGCCATAATCATTGCACAATAGTGATGGTAAATCCACCTGCAAAACATATTCAGTATCTTTGCCGAAATACTGTCTGCTGTGTCAGGGGATGATACTAATAAACTAGGAAACTATATTCCATGCTAGCACATTTTGACAAAAGTGTAATGCTGTTGTTCATTAATCATCATTAATTAGTTGACGTTGAAAAATGGTGGGTGGGGGGGTTGTGAAGGTGGGGGGTGTGTGTGGGTGGTGGAGCACAGAAACACACAATTAACTCTCAAAGTATTCAAATTGACAGTGAACTACAATAGACATAATTCAGTAACAGAGGTAGACAACTGAAGAACATGGTAGGATTCTATTGACACACTTTCTTTTCTCATATGCTTCACTCATATTCTAAATATACTTTAAACTCAGAAATGGGTGGATGCCTCTTTGCTGAGGAGAAAAAAGAAGAAATAGCAAATGAAAATCTTTTATATTAATTGAAGTAATGGGATAAAATAAACTAAAGTAAATATAATAGCAACAAGACAATAGTGTAGAAATTAGAAGCTTTCAGAGTGGAACCTAAAACTAAGATCAAGAATGTGGGAAGAAGGGTGCTGCAACTAGACGACTTCAGTTTATGAAAAAGACAAAGAGAGCATCAAAAGCGTGATTGATAGTAGTTATTTGTTATTCATAACTTCTAAAAGATCCATTGAGTCCACCAAGAATTATTATTAAATTAAATGAGAAAAAAAGGGTTGATGGAATAATGTTCTTAACATCCCAACTAATACTGCATCAACTCATACCAAAAGGAAAAACACAAGAAAGCAGTTGCATCCATAAAGTTGGCTGGTGTTGAAATGAGATCTTAATTCTAACCGGTTGCACAAGTGATCCTACGCTGGCTAGTGTTTCCACTTGATCTTCTTCTTAAAAACAACATGCATTCTACCCACTAAATCAACATTCTTTACATTAGGAACTATAAAGAGTCCAATGCTTAACAGACTTGACTTGACCATGCTGGTAGTAAATTGAAGATTCAAGAACTTCCAAGTTAACATTATAGCAGATAACTTCACATCAGTAAAGTTTCCTCTACATGAAATTAATCAGTATATTCTTGATCAGAACTCCCATCCAACAGCTCTGCACGCTACGACACTGTCACCATATAAATGATGACATGAGTGGAGTTTCCAATCATCTCTTTTTTATTTGATAGGATCAAAGACCAAGAAGAAAAAGGAAAAAGAGTAAAGTAAAATTTGAAATCGACTGTGAATGATTATTGTTCTCCTATCCTTTCCTATCAATCATAAACATTACCTGCCATAAATCTCCACGAATAAAGTTAAGCACATGCCTATCTAGACAAAGATAGTGAAATAAATTATCATTATCCAGTGCCTTAGAAAGGTGTTCCTCAGTTGCTTGAAAAAAAAGGTACAAACTTTTCTTGTTTATGCTTTTCCGTAAACAAATGAAAACCAGCTTCACCGTGATAATTTCATTTAGCTTGACCAAGGCAATGCTAATGGATCGCTTATGGCCATCATGCACATGGATAAGATCTGTATGACAATCTCCATCCCCTTCATTTGGATTTTTAGTCATTTGATCCACAAGACATAGCTCAAACATAGACAAACCACACAACCAGCATAAGTTATTTTCTTCCTTAATCTTATGGACCCTTTCCGTGTCTAATGCAGAAGCCCTTTCTGTTGGATGCCAATACTTGAGAGGCCTAAGCTTGAACCATCAGGACAGCTTACATTAAACTTGAGACAGATATTACAATAATGTGTAAACAGCATAAATGTGTAATGTCCACATATGAAAGCAACCCTCAGATCACACAGCACATCACGAATAGGGAGACATGGACAATTATTAAAATGAATGGTGAAGAAATAAAATCTTCCCAATTACAACCAAGCTTTTGAATCAATTTGTCATATTGATTACTTTTTGCAGCATTAACCCAATTTTCACACGAAAGTCATCCCACAAAGTTGTTCTTCTACTCACATATTTCATACCAGTTTTGTTAAACATTATCTCTATGCAAATATTGATAACATATACCTTTACAAAGTGATTTCAATTTGAACTTAGCCAGAAGTTACCACTGAAAAAAATTCTTGACCTCACATTGTACTTCCATAATTTTTCAAAAATTACAACTGTACAATGGTCATGCATGATAAACATGATAGTGTATCATGAAGTTGGTTTTCTGTAGTAAGCACATGAAATTATAAAGGCAGAATAAAAGTAAATACTTTGTCCCGAATATAATAAAGTGAAACAAAAAGCAAAGGAGCTTAAGGAAATACCAAGGGCGAATATCACTTCCATTGAGTCTCAATATGTTCTCACGCAAGGCCAAACCAGTATAGAGGAACAACAGCCATGCCTGACAGACATATCATATGCACATGTCTAATGTAAGAAAATAAAACATGCATGCAGAAAAGTGAAAATTATGGCAAAAAATAGATATGTACCTGGTAAAGCTGAACTGGAAAAGCCGGCAAGCATCCATCCCAGATCCAAGACCTCAAGATCAGTAGAGTTGATGGAAATAGAAGGAACAAAAGGGCAGTCCTATCCTGCTCGAGAGACCAATAATAATAACAATAATGAAGTAAATACAGAAAAAAAAAAACTGAAAAGAAAAGAAAAGGGAGCGTATTACATACTCTGTAGCTATTGTACTCCTCTTTAACTTTCAACTGAACGTCCTTGCGGGAGGCTCGCACATTAATTGGTCCAATAAACTTTTTCAGAAAACTACCTGAGGAGGGAAGAAATTAAATGAGATAATGGAAGAAAAATGGAATCAAAGTGAACACAAACATCACACATAAATCATACCCTGAGCTTTGCTAGGAAGGAAAGCGGAGGCGTCGCCATCATATATCAAACATGTAGCCCTTTGTAAATCTTCTTCCAGCTGTTTTGTTTTAGGAAATAAGATAGTAAAACAGAGAAATCAAAAACCAGAAAATACGAAATTAAGATGGATGGATAGAAAGAAAGTTAAAAGGGTTGAAAGAAAAAAGAACCTTGTCGACGAACTTAGAGTGAAAATGATTGTTGGAATGAAGCAAGGAACGCAAGCGACGAATGTTAGAATCCAAGGAAAGAGCACGCTGTCTTAGGGATTGCTCTTCGCTTGACGTTCTATTAATCAAGGAAGAAGCAGAATCCTGCAACTCTTTTGCCTGTTCAACAACTCTTTCTACTTCTTCTTCAACCTGCCTATTGGATTCCTCCATCGATTCCATCTCTGCGGACTCGAATTTCTTTGATTTTGCTGGGAATTACACAGTAAATCAAAAACGGTTGATTACCAGGGCTCAGAGTACATGTACAAGAAAGAAACAAGCACGCAAAGTCGATCTCTCCCTCTCTCTCTCGCGCTCGTCTGGCCTTTATGATCTATATTTATTTGTTTTTCAATAAAAGTATGGAATATAAATATGTTATTAAGTAACATTAATAAATAATAGAAAATTACGCATGTAATGCATGCATGTATGCATGTAGATGTGTGTGTGCGCTTTCGCTGTCTTGTTGGTAAGCCCAACTGAGCCCAGCCCATTGAAGGTTAAGATTCCGATATTTCACGTGTGGAATGGAGCCAAACTCGATGGATGGATCACCTCCAACTGAACGACAAATTCCTCCTCTCCGATTCACTCATTTTCTATTTTTATTTCCTTATTAAAAAGAAAAATCACAAATCCCCAATTGCTTCCAATTTTCGGAGCCAGCTCCCAAATGACTAAATATTTAGAAATGTAGTTACACTTTAATTTCTTCTTGGAAGACCCAACAAGAAAATGTCAGTAACAGTAATAGAAATGTATGTATGCATTTATAAAGATGGCCCATCAGTTTTTTTATTTTTTTTTCCTTTGTATAGATTCGCATAGCATATTAATATGCCTAAATAAATAAATAATCTTTCTTTCTTTTTTTACTTTTTCCTGAAATTTGAGTTAATTGTACCTAAATAGCTCTCTTAAATATTATGTTATAAAATTAAATTTCAAGTCAAATAAAGCCACCCACTACCCGACTGCGTAACTATAACAATAGAATAATATCTCGTCTTCAGTTTTCGCTACTTGCAAGTAGAACAAACATAACTCACAGTTTGTTGGTAAAGAAGAGGTTAAGGTAGGTAAATTAAAAATTGGTAAGCAAGAGATATTTCTAGCTTATCCTAAGCCCGATTGAAGATTATTAAAATCATTTCATTCTCATGGAAATTAGTGAAATGTTGCATATACTATAAATTGCGAAGCAAAAGAAGACATATGTTCGTTTCTATTGACAACGTTGTCTTGGTACTTCATATGTAGAAAAGAACATGACGTCATTGTCAGCACACCATTACCAAATATGGTTATACTGAAATAAAATAGTATTAGAAAATGATAAATTGGATGGGGGCTGTTGGCGCACTTTTGTAGGTGGCTGACCCGTATTTTCCCTAATTACAGTCGCATCAACTTAGTTTGTACTACATCCAATGGAATGAGAAACAGCGAGGTAGCTCTGTTTTCTGCTGCACACGGCACACCAAATATAATTGCAGTATAGTCTTAAGAAAGAATGGCGTGTAAAGGATTTTCCAAACAAAATTGAACAACTCTGCAGCATTTTACATGGCTGTTACATGAAGAAAAAATCCATCATCAACAATGAACAACAAAAAGAAATTGATGCCATGTCAAGTACAATATGCATCTTCAACAAATTCAGTTCCAGCTTCATCTTCCACTAGGATCCATCGAACTTCCTTAAATTTTCACTCCACACCCGAATTCTGAATTCTCGTACAATATGGATGGCACAAACTAATCCGGACCATGAGTATTTCCCCTTGTTCCAAGTCTTACCTCTTTTCAGTTTTTACATTTCAAAGGCAAAGTACTCAAAGAGCCAAAAAAAAACAAAAAAATGAAAGAACACTAAAAATGCTGCAATAAAAAGGGAAAAGGGAAAGAGTTAAAAAAAGGAAAGAAACACAAAAAGAAAGTAAAAGAAACTACAATCTGTACTAGCGTGGTTTTTGTTTAGGTTCACCGGTCCAGTAAGTTTTCACAGCCAAAAGAATTTTCTCTGGATTAAAGGGTCCACTCTCATGGTCCACAATCTGGCTCTTCCATCTCATTCCATCAGTTATACTCTTTATCTTCACTAGCACTTCTACTGTGTCCCTAAAAATAGCTGTCCCCTCGGGCCTCAGAATTCTATCCATCTCCAGCAGAATGTAGGTAATGTCACACCTTCAATTCACAAACGAAACAGTCAGCTGCAATATCACAACATTATTTATATATAAGATCAAGAAACTTAATTGATTTCTCAAGTTTTTTTTACCTATCCTGGTATAAACTGAACACTCCACTAGCATGTATAAGATCATATGTTCTCGGATATGTCGAAAATGCCTCACACCAATCGTGATATGTTCCGATGAAACCTCTTTCATATATTACGCCTAGGGTGTCTTGATTTGAATGGGAAGGAACCACATTCATGACCCACACCGGATATTTTGACAGCCCCGCGGCAAATCCCCCAAGATTAGCATTCATGTCCATTATATTCCTGTATCGTCCTTTGGGTAAGGGACCGATAATCCTTTTGTAATGTTTCACCTTGTCATTCCATTGTTCATTATCCTCTTGGAACTTTTCAGCAGTGATTCCTGATAATGAACCACTATCAAGTCTAGGAGGGAGAGCAAATGCTCGCTTGGGCCACTTTTCCAATGCACCTCCAGCAACTTCATCTGAGCTGCTTACTTCTGGAAGTGGTGTTAAGCAAGTTTCCATATCTGTGTACCTGATTAGCATATTAAAATATGAAATAAAAAGTTAACTACAAAAGATTTTTATTTTATGTTAAACAAGTAAATGGTGGAGGAATATGCCGAGAGAGTACCAAGCAGTATCTGAATTGGCTGACTTGCATATATCCGGAGTTTTATAAATCTCTCTGCTCTTGTTGCACTCAATATGGTTGATGGGTTTCTGCCAAATTGCTAAATCATGCTTTTCAATCACTTTGTTCCAGCAGAGCCGCTTGGCAACATCTTCAATAGCATCTTGTTCTTGTTTCAAATCTTCTCTGGTTCTTTCCCAGCCTCTCCAGTATTTTTTCCAGCGGATGGGAGGACCCGAGAGAACCCAATAACCACCAGGCCTCAAAACTCTGTCCACTTCAATCAGATACATACCATCTGTAACAATTAGAACAACTCTTTAGACAATTTAAAGAGAGCATGGGCTCATGATGCTTTTGTTTTTGGTGTTTGAAATATCTGAAGCTAGTAAAAAATTGTATTCTTCTATTTATCTATCTTTTTTAATATCCCACTGCAGACCAGAATAAAGCAGATGGGCCAGCTTACCGTATTTATGCCAAGGTATCAAGCAACGAGAACAGTGAGCCATATCAAAAGCTCTAGCTGGGTAAGGAAGCCGCTTAGAAGCCATTATGCCAATCATAGCAGGAACTCCACGTTCGAGTGCAAATTGTACTTGTGCTTCATGTGTATCCCTCGGCGCAAATGACATTGTCAGGATATCCCTCTTCAGAAGATATGCACCCCAACTTGCAACCTTAAGTACCGGTGTAAAGACATAACAACGGAAATATCAGCATTTGAAATGAATGCTGAAATAGAATCCTCGGTAGGGACAAAAGCATGTAAACAAAAGATGGAGGTTTTACTTACACCACAGCCTGTATCAATTGCCGTTCTGATAGTTCCACTGGTAAGAGGAATAAGTTCATTAAT
Organism: Swietenia macrophylla; assembly: GCA_032401905.1. NCBI lineage: Eukaryota > Viridiplantae > Streptophyta > Magnoliopsida > Sapindales > Meliaceae > Swietenia > Swietenia macrophylla. The sequence goes on along the minus strand of CP135567.1, from coordinate 9,373,368 downwards.
GTCATCAATATAAGCATCAGCTCCATGAGGAAACATGGTACCTCCACCAGGGAATCTGAAGCGCTCACCTTCCACTTGAATCCAATTCTGAATGGCTTTCTCTATGCTGAGTTCTTTATGCGGAATATTGTCATACCAGGCATAGTCTCGGCTCTGAGGCCATTTGAATGGGGTTTTATATTTTGGTGGTGCTGGTATTAGGCAATGTAGGAGTTCTTCCTGCTTCGGGCAATGCCTTTCCCTGTATTTCAACATGTTTCTATCAAATTTCCTCCCCCTCACTGGATCTTGGCAAGGAGTGTATTCACTCTTTGACATGTCACAAGGTGGAAACTTTGGCACTGAAACAGAATTGTTGACTTCAATTTGATGATGGCTATCAAAGTCTAAGACAGCAGGTGATGATGAAGAAGACAATGTTGATGGATCCAGTGGGGAAACATTGTCCCCAGATTGAGGGGAATTGATATTACAACTGACTCTAGTGTAGACATCAGTGAGCGGAGTAGTAGTAGTTTGCCAAGCTCCCAAAACATAAAATAAAATGCAGAGGCCACTAACACCTAAGATCCAAGTTAGACACTTTCTCTTTGATTCAAGCTGAAGAGGCTTCGGTGATCCACTGTACTCCTTGGCCATTCTTAAGTCCCTGCAATCATCTCGAAACTATTAAAATAATTGCCAGATTTCGAACAAAGCAATCTGACAATGACAAAACAGCTGGAACAAAGAAATCGTCAAAGCAATTTTAAGCAGATTATGTCCAAAGAATTCATGTTCAGTGCTCAAATTCTTTCTCTATCGCACAAGTAAAGGTGCCATAATAACAGGTTGACAATGGGATTCCAAAAATAGAAATCTATAGCTCACCATGTTTATTATTGAAACCAGGAAGCTAATATCATGAACCAAGATATGTACAAAAAACATTCTGGCGCTGATACAAAACTAGATTTGCAAGAGTGAATAGTAATGATCTCCGACTACACTTGGGCCGCGCTCTAAGACTCGAATGTTCAATTGTTTTTTTTTTTAATTATTATTATTAAATATAACCCAGTATGGCAATAAACAGAGGAAACAGGGCAGATACGGGAAAGAGAGTGAAAATCAGTGGCCACTCTCAACCTCAACTCAAATATTAGCCTAGGTCACGAAAAATATTTTAAAAAGCTCCATCAAAACATAGTATTAGGAGTTAGAACCGATAAGTAGAAACTGTTTCAGAGAGCACAAGCCAAAATTAATAATATGAAATTCGAAACCGAACTAAAAATAACAACAAAGCTTTACCCCTTGCAACAAATACAAAAGTGAGAAGGGGGTTTTCCTCCAAATCTTTTTCGACCTTTGTAGAAAGATATGAACTTTGCATAACCTTTCTTATTGTTCAGGTTCTTTTGTTTTTCTTTATTACTCTTTCATAAATCCAGAAAACAACCTTTGAGTAACTGATCTGCAGGAAACATGTAGGCGATGCAGGGTGCTTGCAATAGTAATTCTTTTTTTTTTTAAGAGAATAAAGAAAAAAGAAAAGAAAAGAAAGGAAAAGAAGAGCATACCAGGAAGAAGGTTGTTGACAACTGCGAGTCCTCTAGTTCACAAATATATACTTGGACAAAAGTAAACTCGGAACTCTTGGAATTCTGAGAACTTGTTGCTAAAACTTGAGATAGTTAGAAAATTAAGCTCGAGGATCAATGAAAATAGGGAAAAGCAGGCAGACAAGAAAGCAGAGAAAGAAATAGAACAACAGAATAATGACATTAATAATAAATGGTAATTTGAAAAAAAAAAAAAGGAACGTTAAAAGTTCTCCGTCATTACAGGAGGCAGCGAGTGGTACTTGTTAAAATACAGAGGATTCAAATAGTATGGTGTGAATGAGAGGATATAGTTTAATCTTTAGTTTTAACCTTAGCCTTACTCTCTATTGGTTTTTTTTTTTAATTTTCTTCCCGTTGTTTTTTTATTTTCTTTATTTTCCAAAAATGGAGGGAAGTAAAGTAAGGGGGATGAGGAAAAGTGGATTTGGTCCAAACAAAAAGACAAGCTGATGGTAGAAAATGAGTATTAACAGGAGAATGACTAGCCTTTTTTCCCTCCCTCCCATTGCCATTCTTTTCTCTACCTTCCCTTGTTTTTAGGTTCCTAATCTAACATCTATCTTATCTTACCTTATGTCTGACACTCTTAGTAGTTATACTTTCATTGTTAATTTTCTAATTTTCGGACAAAACCTTAACGTTACTTCAAGTTTGGTACATTTTGTTACCCTTTTTAGGTTTCAAGATTTATGATTGTTGATAACGCACGTATTTATTTCGAATGATTTAACACGATTATCAACTACAACTTCCATTATTACATGATTTCAGCTTGAGAACACAATTACCTTAGCTGATAATGAATGTTTTAAAGTTGGGAGCACTATTCCTGCGAGTAGGGCACACCACACGTACTTCAATGAGAGGCTCCACTTGCTCTAGGATCAATTATCAAAAAGCGAAAGAATGCCATCCTTTACTCGATGCTCAAGTTTCCTTTATTTGCATTTGTCTCCATCATTGTCATTAGCATTTGTCTCCATCATTGTCCTATGTTGGTTTTGTCACACGAGTGAGCAGCAACACTCGTTACTCCCCAAAAAGAAAAAAGAGTAATAATGCATGCGTGCAACTGTTGCCCACCGAAAAAAGGGGATGCGTTTTTGGCGTTTTCACAGTATTATTCAGCAAAGAAGAAGAAGTAGCCTTCGATAGCCTAGCTAAATAGATCATTTATTTAACTACGAAATAGCTTAAATGGTTGCATAAAATCTTACACTTGTATCAAATTCAAACTATTAATAGAAGAAATATTGAATTCCTCCGCGCAGTACTACCAGTATTCAGATATCGAATCTGTTCCCTTGCCACCAAAAAATATAAATGAACACTAGAAGAACCAGATAATTTACACAAACTAGATCCCCTGTAATAATCTAATTTACAATCAATTGTAACTTATACAGAACAGAACCCTAGCCATGTACAATGGGAGAACCCCCTCTGTTCTCACTACTATAAGAGGACTAGGATTCCCCACGGCAGCACAGCATGTCAAATCACTATAGCACCCATGGAAGTGTTGAACAGATTGCTTTCATCATGCACCATAAGATGATATGAGCTTGAAATAATCACAAAATCTTACAGCCAAATAATGCAAACCAGCACTGCAGAAAAGCGACCGGCCAAATAAAAGTTGAGGATGATGAAGCCAGTTACTGTATGCTGCTGTCTAGCATCTCAAATTTTTTCGCAACTGCGTGTTGATTCCTTCCTTTATAAACTTCAATTAATGATCCCATGGCCTTAGATATTATTTCTTTCTTTTGATTTCCAATAGAAATATTTTCCAACTCAAGCTGAGTACTTGATTCCCTCAGTGACAAGCATAGCCCCTTAAACCATTCCTCCAGGAAGAAGCATTTCTATATGGTAGAAAATAGGAGAATAAGCCAAAAACTGGAGAAAATTATAGTAAAAAAGAAAAAGAATGGAAAGTAACACTGGGCATGCATTGAAAAGCATCAAATTGAACAAATGTGAATGAGTCCTTTTTCCTTCGGTATTTTGGAAAAGAAAAAACAAGAACAAATAATAGAAAAATTTAGAGCAAGAATTACCCACCGTATTGGGGCAGCCTAACATGTCAAATTCCTTAAAATAGGACTATGCATGGCAAGGACACAACAAAAGCAATGCAGTTTTTGCGGAAAGTTAAAAAAACACTTACTTTAACCAGGAAATCTTTCAGAGATTGATCATCAGAGCAGGAAGCAAGGCTAAGAACATGCAACATTGTTAATGTTAACTGTAACAGGAAAAAGAAAAAGTACAAGAACAAAGTTAATTACAATTGCACTGGTTTCATTGTACGATACAAAAGTAAAAGGTGTTTGATAAACAAGACAAAGTTGACTCGCATACAAGATTTCTTTGAAATTCTTGTATATTTTATTTGACATGCAATATATACAATTAACAACCTACAGGAACACAAGGAAAAAAGTGTAAACAACAAAACACTTATTCTTCTAATTAATAAACATATAAAAATCACACTTTTGAGATCACTAGTAACATAAGCCAAAGTATGTAATGAAAAATTATACATCTCAGTAATAAATGAAATGGAATCATAGAGCTGACGGTTGCAAAGTGCAGGATTGAGGCTACTTCGTAAGCAAATTCATTAAAAGCATCACAAGGGGCACAAATTAATACATAGACCAAAGGGACAAAAACAGACACCGAGAGAGAGAGGAAGAAGCCCAGAAAATTAAAACTTTTGACAGGTTAAAAAAGAGTACTAAAACAGCAAAGCCCTATTTTTCTCTTTCAACCACATTGTTGAAACTTGGTTGAGATGACTTAAAATATACTTGAAAATTGTGTAAAACCTTCCATTCATGTCACAATTCTGCTTAAACTGCATCTACGTTTCATGCTGTCCGTTACTTTAGTTTCATTATCTTACTTGTATCTTACAAGCACGACAAGATGCAAAATTTTAGGACATCAGGCTATTGGACGGCCACAACACGTATAATTTATGAGCTTGACCTGCTTTTGAAGTGCAACCATATATTTGAAATTTGATGGTGCTGAAATATGGTCTGCACCCAAATTCTCCAGTATATGCTCCAGCCCCTGGACGACATCTGAGTATGATTTCCCATAATCTGCATCAAGCAATAATAGGGAAAACATAAGCAGTATGCACAATGAATGATGCATTGAGGATAAGCTTATCAACTGGTGAAAAATGTTATATTTAAATGAGATTAAGATTTAACAATGTAGATGATTGAAAAAGTCATTGTTGAGTCACCAAGGCACTCTTAACCATAATTAACTGTCACCTTAATAACTGGAAAAGGAAATTCCACAACTAACCAGAAACTGATGATGGTACAGCCAATGCAGCAGCAGCCTGTATCCTGATCTTAAAATTGGAAGAATCACGCAGTAGTAATAAAAAAATGCTAAAAACAGACGGAGCCCTGCCAAAGAAGTTTAACTAATTTTTCCATCAATAATGCAATTATGTAGTAGCATATAAATTAGAAAGGGGGAATATCTCAATCAAGTAAACATAGAACTGGACAAATACATAAAGGATATGAATAAAGGATATGAACAGATAACTAAAATTATCAACAGAAAATGCACAACTTAGTATTTAGCATATATCTAATAGCAGAAAGAACATATTTGACTGTGCAACTGTGAGACAGATAAAAGAATTGAACACGTAGAAAAATGAAAAAAGAGGACATTTTCAATGTAAAGAGTCAAATACCAAAAAAGGATAATCTAAAACATCCATTACTAAGTCTGAATCTGATATAAGTAGATCCAGCTTTGAGAGATATATGAGAGAAAAAAACTGTCTTTCAAGTTGTGTGGGATAACCATTTGTACAGAAGAAGGCATCAATTTAGTTTGATGTCAGACATTCCTTTACATATCCATTGGTGTAAAGATTATAGATCAAGAAGTCACAAGCTAATGATAGAGTTACAATGCAGGAGCAAGCTCCCAAAAAGAAAGACCTTAGAATAGCCATCTCAGGGCAAGTACACATAAAAAAGGTGAAACCTGTGATCTTCAGTATATATGAAGATAAAAGTCAAATGCAATAATTTGAAACTCAGTTACTTTAAGCAATATGAGAGTTTACCAAACATACTGCAAGCCACTTGCAACTTGCATGGACTACTTCATAATGCATGTTGCCATAGATATGAGATTCCAACTTGGTTGACTACTTATCATAATTGCATAAGCATCTATCAAGATTAAGCCAAAAATACAAATAAAAGCCAAAGACAAATAATTATTTAATCATACCAATCCATGTCTTGCAGATTTAATGTCTCATTTAGAAAGAGGTTGCTAAATGCGTAACAAACATTCCACTGAACCTGTTACATGCATGTACACACTTGAGATCATAATGGAATACAATGTGAAGACAGACCCACTCAAATCTAATTAGCAACTTCCTTTCACAATCACAGTAAGAAACTGATACCTTAACATTTCCGATTGTAACACAAGAAAGAAATGCTTGCACCATTCTCTCCAGCCAACTTGAATCCCCCAGAGATGCAGGATGATATGAACATGTATATTTAGCAAACCTGGAAAGATTTCCAAGAGCCCTCACAGCATTTGATTTGATCTGAAAGCGAAAAAAGTTTTTTTCTTTTTAAATAAAGAAAAAACTGGTAAACACACAATCATCACTTAAAGATCAAATCTACTACCAACAAAAGATAAGTGGTCAAAATATCCCATAAGCGAGGCAGTGCAATGACATTTTACAAAGAATAAACTAAAAATCATTTATCCCATTGTTTTGTGGTACAAAGCAATTAGCATGAAATGAAAAAGTGTATAAGAGTATACACCTTCTAAAGCTAGCAGAAAACTTTCAACCAGATTGACTTCCAGAAATATATAATATTCATACAGGCATCGAGGATTTACGTTATTTAATTTAAAGGTTGCATGTATGATACATCTCAGATACTTGCACAAATTTCCTGCTATAATTCAGAGTAACTATTGAACTATAATAAGCTAGCAGAAAGCTTTCTACCAGATTGAGTCCAGAAATATATAATATTCATACAGGCATCGAGGATTTATGTTATTCGAATTTAAAGGTTGCATGTATTATACACCTCAGATACTTGCACAAATTTCTTACTATAATTCAAAGTATCTATTGAACTATAATAATACACTTTTTGCATGTATATATCACTGTTTACAAAGAAAAAGCCAGTCCAACTAATGTGCATTACGACTAACAACCATAGAGAGAGACAGCAGCTCAAGCATGTGTACGGAGAGATAGATAAGCCAGACAGCCAGAGAGAAATAGAGGTCTACATCGAATCTGTGTAACAGGCAATAATGATACATGCATAATTGGAGAGGTCCTAACAAGAATAAAACCTAATTATAATACCTTGTCTCTGTCCTTTGTTAAATGCAAAGAACATTCAGTTAGCCATTCCATCAACTGGGAGTTTGCAGTTGAGTCTAAAACAAAAATATGAAAATAATTAGAAAATTGAAACCAGAGTTATCTATATAATATTTTAAATTTGACTTAAGCCCACCTATAGATGGTTTAAAGGGGAAATCGTCTATACAGTGACGAAGAGAATCACATATGTTTGCCAAAGCCCAGGAGGCCGTTATACGCACCTGAAATGATACACAAGTGATGTTAGCTTGCTAAGAAACAGATATAAAACATAAAGTTAAAATAAATTACAAACACAAAGTGTGTTAAAGAAGTACCGAGACTAAGGGATCACGGGTGTTAATCTCAACAGCATGGATAAACTTGTTGAGAATCTCTGCACTATATGGTTTAAGTTCTTTGTAAGTTCATTTTCTAATTCTTGCAAAAGTACAAGTTAAGCAACAATTATAAAAATTGAGTAGATGATTTAATGATGTGGCTGAATTACCTCCGAGCAATTTGTGGAAAACATGATATGACACCAATGGCACGACAAGCAGCCGACCTAACTGAAGGAACCTCATCATGTAAAGCTGAATCAATCTACAAAGAAAAGTCATTCATAAACCCCAATCAGATTAACAAAAAAGAGGGAAAAAAAAAGTACCATTGGCAATGCTGAAGAAAACGAGACTCATATTCAAGTAAACATTGAAGACTTACTAAAGAGGCTATAACAAACTCCCGAGTCTCTTTCATGAGAGAGAAGAATACAGAAGAAGTAATACCCGCAAAACAAGTAACTGATGCAGTTCTCACCTTGAAGAGATGAAAGAGAATTCAGAGTGATATATAGGCAGGCCAAAAAAGAGAAGCATCCATCTCAATATGAAGTAAATTTACTAGCTTGAGCACTATGGAAAGATATGATCTTAATAAGACCACAACAGTAGTATTCAGGGGCTTCATCAATCCTAAAAGACAACCATAGACATGAAACTTCTTATCACTAATGACAAGCTTGCAAATGAGAATAGTATAATTCACACTCTACAACTCTTCTAGTCTTGGAGACTAAAAAACCATCAAAATGAAAACTCCACCAAGTTCTCACACCAAAGATATAAATTGAAGTCTATTGCTTTAGCAAGGAAAGAAACTCCAACCAACCATCGCAGAAGCATGCTGTAAAATAAGTGGCATATGCATCTGAATTGTCTCAGACCACTGATTGCTTCCTGAATCGGAAACTTTTGCTGCTTCTTTTATATCTTCTGAACTCTCTTGCTCATATAGTGGAGCTGATGATACCTTCTTCATCCTTATGCAATCAGAAGTAAATGCAGTATCCAGTAATTTATCATCTAAAAGATCCTCTGTTCCTTTAAAACCAGATATTGCCCTAAGAGATTCATCCAATACCTGGAGAAACAAATGGCATGAAAAACTTCAGGAGATTCATTGTGTCAAACAAGAAAAGGCCCAAAAAAAAAAAAAAAAAAGAAGCATCAAAAAGAACACAGAGCAATAACTCTTCCAACATACACAAGACAAAGGAGAAATATATTAATTGTATCTTTAGCATATTCTGACTGAGGATTACAAACATTGAAATGCTTATTTCATACCACCTAATATCTTGAAAACCCATGCCCCAAGACAGTTCATGAATCCATTCAAAAACATGTACTTAAACAATAGAACCCCAGGTGGACTACTAATGAGAATAAGAGACAGATAAAATAAATGCAGAAGAATAGAAACACAATAACCATGGTGCATACAACTACTGAATGCTAAAATCTTGTAAACCATATACGAAGACCATTCTAAAATCTTATAAGCCATTTATAAAGACCATTCTCAAATGCATTTAGACATCAGAACTTTTAATATTTAAATTATAACAACTAACACTACACTTTATTCACTCAATTCAGAACAGGAATCTTGGAGATCAAAATTTGAAAATGTGCAATATCCAAATAGAAGTGGAAATAAACTGGATTTCATTACGGAGGTTTATTAGTACAATGTTATATTGTTTTTACATTTTCAGGCAGAAAAGTTAAAATATTCAAGCCCATTTCAAAAATATGAATCACATGCAGTCTTAACGTAGCAGATAAAATATATCTTTCATGACAAACCCACAACACCCAGCGTACTTCTGTCCCTCTGGAATTTTATAACTGGAGATCTAAACACAAAGAAACAAAGACATAAGTAATAGATGGCACCTTGACAGCAGCTGTAATGACTTTTTCCCCAATAAACTGAGATGTGTTTCCAACATGTCCCTTCCATGCCTTTGTAGGAACTTCTGGTGTAGCTGCTTTTAAGATTTTGAGAACAATTGTTGACACTTGTTCCCAACATGATGGCATGATGTTTGGGTAATTATGTGAAACAGCTCTGAGGGCCTGCAGCAAATATGTTTGTAATTTATAGTTATAGACGTACAACAAAAGATCATTATTGTAAGAGCAGCAACATTTTGTGGGGTTTCTTTCAAAGTGCCTCATTTCTATTCCAGTGTGATTTCTATAATCGATTCCCAAACAGATCAATAAATGGCCAGTGCAAGTGGAACTTGTAATAGAGATTGCATGCAAGCACACAGGAATTATTACCTAAGCACAACAACAAAGTATTCATGTACAGCACGCATGAGCTCAGTTCACAGTTTACCACATCACTAACACTTTTTTTTTTTTTGTTAATCAACCCCAAGAAGAGTTATTTGTCTACTTCAAAAAATTATATTGAATCAAAACACTGATTCTGCCCTCATAGATTAAAAACGATTATGTGTTTCATCTGGCTCTTTCAAAATCAGCCACTTTTTACCTTCATCAACCATGCATATAGAAACTTTTACTTTAGCATGCAGATTATGTCAAGTTTATGTGAAACTTATCCAAATAATGGACAGAGGATCATCATGCCATCCTGTTTAACACAGACATATGAATTTTCAAAAGTAGAAGACAAGTGTCTATACTTCATTACAACAATCAACAAAAAGAAGTGAAATATCCCTAGATTATTAAAATATCACCTGAAGAGACTCAAAGCATATTACTGGGCTTGTTAGTCGTTCTGAACATTCAAACAAAGTAGAAAGAACACCTGATCTCTTATCAGCCTCAACAGAACCTGAAAAGGACTTCAAATTTTTTATAAATAGCAATTTGTTAATACATGAAAATATAGAGGCAATGAAGCCAAATGGGGAGGTTGCAAAAACACGACACAAGATCAATTTGAAAAGACAATGTCAGTTGCTGCATCCTTGCAAGATTAATCTACATCATACAAACAACAGAAAGCAAATAATATACATGTATGTACTCCTTGCACATTAACAGAATCATCTTTTATAGAATAGAGCTAAAAATACAGATAAGCCTATTTACAGCTTCCGTAGGACAAATTGCCAAGATATCAGAAAACATAAAGCCAAAGAGCAGTACCCATTTTCAAATTATAATTCATCGAAAGGCACAATGAAAGGCACCCGAGATTCATTTAAAAAAATGTAAACTAGTTAATCAAGTTCTCTTCTTTCTGTGAAATAAATTCCAATAATAAACAAACATGCATAATTTGTTATTGTGATATCCAACCCATCCATCTCCCATGCGCAGGCCATAGACAAACCAAAAGAGCAACAAAATTTTAAAAAAATGAAGCCAGTAAGAAGAGTTAAGTTTTCAACTAGAACATGGTAGTTATACGTTGTCTGCTGAAACCATTAAGTAACAAAAATAAAATTAAAAATGCATTGATGAGAACTCTTGGAGATGGTACAATGAAAACAAAGCTAACCTCCTGACATTTCCTCCAAAAACATTTCTTTCACTCGCGGCAGGGAAGGTGATGTAGATAGAGCTGCTGTTAGGCAGCTAATAGCAGCAGCCTGTTAGAAGAAGTGTTATTGTAAAACTGACATCACATTAAAAGCAGAAATGTAAAATAAGTTAGAGAAATGTTTTTGGGGTTAACTCAGTTGACTTGCTAGTCTTTCTGAGATGAGTAGACTTAAGACAGATTTGCAGAATTATTGTATCTTCATCTAGTTGTAACACTCATTGAGTAGGCTCATAAGTCAGACATATTACATATAATTGTTTAGTATATAGTATAAGTGTATTGCATAATGATGTGTAATATATAGCATTAAACTGCACTGCATCTCAGTGTAACAGGGCAGGATAATATTACATTACACTTGCTCACATTGCAGTGCAAGACTGTTATGGTGTAAGCATACAATCACAGCATGACAGATAACCCAATATCTCCCAACCTTTCCCCCAAACTAGAGTAAGAAAAGCAAAACTAACCAAAAGAATAGTTTGATCATTTTTTACTGGAAATCCACCCTCAATCCTTGCTCTTAGAGATGTAATCACTGTCCAAATCAACTCTCCAGGCATTCTTGAGTATCTGCAGAAGAACCATCAAAATACAGGGAAAAAGAAAACAATATCAGAACATACACACAAACATTTTCTCAAAAGACAACAAGGCTAACCACAAGATTACTGAAGGTAGGACAATCCAGGATAAAAATGCTCAAGGTTCAAGAAGCATCTAACAAGAGCCAGAGCATGCTCTTATAGAGAATTAGAGTTCACAATTCTTTCAATTACAGAAAACAGAACATTTGATAACCATGTCATAACTACGAAGAGAAGGATTCATACGGTGTACATGATATCAGGAGCATGAGTATCTTGAACAAGGATGCCATCAATCTATCATGTGTTTCACGTTGGATTAAGTATAAAATACCTGCATCCATATAGAACAGAAGCAAATTAATAGTGAAGCCAGTGAAAAGTAAACAAGAAGCGCAAAAAAAGGCACTAAAAGGGGCCACTATTTACACCAAAATGACTGATCAGCAAAACGCAATATCTTGGAAGTACCATTATGAAGTTGCATTAGTATACGTCCAAGAGAACTTGAAAGTGGCATGAAAGATCCACATCTGATATATTCCTTGTATTCTGCTACTTGCAGAAAAACGGTTGAAGGCCCATCCATCATGGCTGCCAGAGTTGAGGCAGATGCAATCCTCACCTAGACACCACAAAGTAGCATAGGTAAGGTAGAAGCACAACTCAGGTAACATAACAATGAAAACACATATGAAAACAGCAGTAAATGAGAAATTACATTTTGTATTGCATTCAAAAAAGTTAACTAGAATAATATAGAGCCTTGGTAGCAAGAATAGACCAACAAAAATTAGTAAAAGATATGGTACCTTTAAGTAAGGATCAAACAGCAAGCTTGTCATTAGAGTTGCTTCAGACTTCCTTCAAATAAGCAAGCAACATAGGATAATATGAAGAAAACTTCGTAAACAAAAATGAAAAGAAACAAAATGGAGCACCGAAGAAGTGGAAGCATAATTATTCACCTTGGTCTTAGTACGTCATTAGTAGGCAAAAGAATTGTCCATTGGGAAGTAAATGATTTGGGATCAGCTTGACAAAGATCCTTCACCCAGGAAAAGAAGAGAGAAAGAAATTGTATTAAATAATATAAAATTTTACCACGAGGTGAAGAAGCTTTCCACAAAAACTCAGAACAACCAAGAGGCCAACAAAAAAATCAGAACATTCTAAAAACAACCCAAAAACCGAATTTCACTGCCGTCCAAAAATTTTGAATTCTAACATTCTAAAACCACCTAGAAATATTATGATATCAGGAAAAGACATTGAATTATCAGAACATAAGAAAGTGGGCCAAAGAATGATAAACAATAGTGCTGTGAACTTACCTGCAAGCAGACAATTGCAGCTACTCTAACCTTAGAACTTCGAACACTATCAATGTCTTTAACTGATCCATCACTGTCACTGTAATCCGAATCTGATGACAGGAAATCGACCGTAGAAGATTCATGATCAGAGAAAATCTGATCTTTTGGCTGCTTGATATTCAAGTTGTCCTTTTTGCGCAAGTGTGGAGGTCTATATGGAGTATTATCTTTCTTTTTTGGCTCTTCCGAAATCAAATTAAGGCTCACTAGAGCTTGTTCATTATGATCAATGGGAGATGTAAGTTGGGATCTACTAGTGAGGCCATAAAGAAAGAACAATCTCAATGCTGCTATAAAACCAGACACCTGCAAAATGTTTTTTAATTCAGAGACCATACAGACGATAGCTGCAAACAAAGATATTGTAACTTGATAGGAAATACTAAAACTCAACCAAATAAACTTACATGCTCAGATAGAGAACTTTTTGGATCTGTAAGAACCAGATGAAGACAATTCAGGAGAGAGGCATAAAACTTGCTGCAAAGACGAACCGCCATTTCCAAATTAAAAATATTTTTAATATATAGATCAAAAGAAGCGATCTTCTGTGATTGATTCAATTCGCTTGCAAAGAGGAAGAGGGAATGTCACCTGGACAAAACATTGTCTTCTACGGGCACACTTTTAGATGCAAGGACATCCATTACTTTTCTAAGAACCTTATCAACAGAAAAAGACACAAACAAATACACGTAACTGACATATTCACATCTATATAAGCAAATGCAAAGTAGTGTGCATACCTCAATTGATGACTGCCAAATTTCCACGGGAAAAAGAGATCCAGCCCTTGAAAATGCTTCACCAAGCATGCTGAAGACAATAGTCTGCACTTCCCATAAACTAGTGTGTCGGGGTAACCTCTTCCTAGTTTCAGCATTAGACCTTTGGTTGGCACTTGAGTTATATAAGAAAACAAACTCTGCGTGAGAGCATCCAAGGATGTGGAGAAGGAATTTAACTAACTCGATATTTTCTGATGGCGAGAATTTTCCTTGATATGCACTGGTAAGGTGTCTGGTGAAACAAATAATCATAAGCGAGAGTGTCACAATTCATTCCAAAGGCAAAGGCAATAGAGGATACATATTAAAAATGAAAACAGATTATTTTTAGACACCAAATGAAAGCAAACAATAGGAAAGGAACAAACCTTGTAGTCTCCATGCACTCTATAACATATTTAAATCTAGTGGCACTGGGTGAAACAACAGCTTTACCACCAGCTTTACCCAAGAAAAACTCAATCACATTTCGAAATGCGTTAAGGATGAGCGTAAATGAAGACGGGTTAAATTCAAAGGAAACACGATGACATGTTTTGTGAATCTGGAACAGGCGGAAATAATAACAATCAGATAAAGAAAATATAATAAAAACGAAATGAAAAATGAAATCAGAAAAGTGACAGAGTAAAAACAGGAAAACAACAAAATGCTCCAAATTAAAAGCATACCAAATGGCAAGCATGTGTAAATGCAAGAGTAATATCTTCTTCGTCCCTGGAAGTACTAGCAACCAATTCCAGCAAAAACAACAAATCGGACATGACCTGTATTCATTGCCGCATAATACAGGAACGAAGAACAAATTCCACCATTTTTAAAAGTATGTAGTATAGGTACAATAAAAACACATAATCCAGTTGTGTTGCAATTAAGAAATGAAGATGAGTGATCGACTACCTCGTGCGGAGGAATTTCGGAGGCGGCAGAGATGAGAGAATTGGAATTAGAGAAGATAAGATTGTGAAGAAGTTGGCCAATCGAGGTGCCAGCCGGAGAACCGCCTGAGGTTTCGTCCCGCAGCGTCAGAAACGCCGTTCTCCATGATCTGACCACTTTTGCAGCTGATGAAGACGATGCCATAAGTCAACTCAATAATACACGTAGGATTACAAAAGAAAGAGACATCCAATTATCAGTCGTCACCGTCTCCGGCGCTTGTTCTTCCAGCAAACAACAGTCATCGAGTCTAGCCCGTCGTTTTTAATTCAAAATGACTGCCGCTTTAATTATCCTTTATTATTATTTTTTCTATTAACAACAATATTATAATATAGTTAGATCTAATCAGTCTCTCCTGGAGCATTTATCATCTGGCTATGGTGACACCTTTCTGTTTTATTATAAGATCATCTTCACAAATATTTTCAAATTAATCCAACAATATTTTACTGATATAATTTTTTTTCCCAGTCCCATTTATATTACGACTTAAAGAGTTACACCAAGTAAAATAACTCGTGATTTTAAAATTTACAAGTCAAATTCTCAACGTGCTTAAATACTTTATAACTACTAAAAGGTTACTCACTATCATCAATAACTCAATCAACAATTACTATGATAATTATATTTTCTATTTTCCTTTCGGAATTTATATATACTTTTATTTAAACAATTATATTTATCATCTATTTTTTACATTTATATTTAATTATTAATTAACAACAGATGTGGTTTTTTCATGTTTGAGACCTAAATCCCTTTACCAGGCTTGCAGTCTGACATCCTCTTACATTTCCTGAGCCCAATTACTACTTTGCTTTTTTATATTGGATTGGAGGCCCAGCTTTGGTAGATCTTTTTGGTCTGTTTACAGTTATTTGATTGATGGGCCAACTCTGGTGGATCTTCGAGGTCCAGGTGCAGTGAATTTGATTCCGAACAAATGCAGGTAGCATCCGTGATGAACGAATGGAAATCTAAACTGCAAGACAATTCCATAATCTCTTTGAATTGGAATTCTAATGATTGTTCCGACATCTTCTGCGCAAGATTAACACCGACTGTCTAGGCTGAAGCACACCAAAAGCAGGCGTTTGGAGTCTGCATGCGTTAGTTATGGCCATGGGCATGTTATGGCCAATATGACCCACTTGCAAGGATTTGTCATTCCTCATTAAAACCATTATTGCAACACGCGCGCGCACACAATATCGCCATTGCTGGCACTGTGCAATTGCCCGACAGACAAGCAGGCATTTAGGCAAATGCATTTTTTATTGTGTGCTGTGTGCATGATTGCTCGTTTGGTACGCCTATTTTTAATAGAGGAACGCTCTAGTGCGACTCGCTGTTCATTGTGCTAATGGTGGATAAAATTTGCCCGAGTCTGTGGGCGCAGCAATCATGTTCATTTTGATGTTTGCCTTCATTTACTAATGTGGACCTTCTCTCCTTGACTTCGACCAGTGGCTCAATGCCACCGCATCGTAAGACTGCCACGGCAGAGTTGGATTTAGATGGGATGGGACTTAGAAAAGTGTCCACGTCGCTCTGTAATCTAGAACTCCTTTCTCTCACTCTCGCTATACGCCATAATTACATGAACCAGCATTTTCTGCTTGGTTGACAAAACTGGCAAGCTGTAACCACGGGTATGGTATCCCATCCCTCATCAACTTATCCCCTCCAACGATACCAAAAAACAAAAAGCCCATAGCCTCTCCAGTGGCCCCACGGCTCGGGGTTTTGTTCTGTTTATCTTCAGGCGATGCAATGCAAGCACGCCACATATTTTTGTTACATCTTCTGCTTCACTAATCCCTAACCAGCCGCTACTAGCCTAACCAAACAACATTTCCATAAAACAAGCACATACGTAAGATCCTCAAGCAATTAAGACAAACCAACTAAATGTACGCCCCATTTCACACGCAAGTCACGAGTGCCCTTTCTTCTTAACTCTTTTTGGTCGATTTATCAACAATTTAAAGCAACATGAAAAAAAATTCAATTTGCGATTGCTGTATTTCCCGGCCGTAACATGGCATTATTTTGATTTATATTATTACATAGGCTGGACTTATAAATGACACGACGTTGATTGATTGTATTGTTAAAAGGCTAGGTTAAGCGCAACAAGAATTCGAAGCCTCATTAATGTTTGTTTATCCTCGCAAATTCCGGAAAAATCTGGAAATATGCAGGGAGCTTATAAAATAAAAATGGAACAGCAGACTGCAGGCCCCACGCAGAAGTGGGACCAATTATGGTTCTTAACCCATATCAAAACATCAGAATGAAAGAGTATATAATTTGAAAATAATCGGGCAAAGAAACGGTAAAACCTCATGTGCACGTATGCATTTCTTGTTCCCATGGTGTCCATAAATCATTTCAGTCTGTACTCGCACGCAATTCCCCTTCTTTCGTCTCTTTCTTTCTCTGCCACCAGCAACGACTACCTCATTATTAGATTCCAAAATCCTGAATTTCATAAAAAAACATCGCCCCTTTTCGCAATCCCATCAAACTCAAAAGCTCGCAAAATGAAAGCAACAACACTCTCCTCGACAGCAGCAACATCAACATGTAGTTCTCATACTTGTAAGTGGAAGCCTTACTCAAACTCGAATGATTTTGAAGCGAATGCAATCCTGGTCCTCATCATCCTCTTCTGTGCTATCACATGCGCGCTGGCCCTAAACGCTGCCATCCGCTGCTTCCTTCGTAGTGACGATGGCCAACAGCGACGCTCCCCTAACCGCCAACAGCAAAGAAAGCCGACTATTGAGGTAGCAGCGGCTTCACTGGTTGTAGCTCCTACCCTGGTGTATTCGCCTGGAATGAAGCTAACCGGAGAAGAAGTTGAGTGTGTCATCTGCTTGTCCGAATTTGTGGAGGGAGATGTAATTCAGGTTTTGGCAAGATGTAATCATGGATTCCATATGAAATGCATCCAGCAGTGGTTGTCTTCACACAACTCATGTCCAACTTGTCGATGCAGTTGTCTTACTTCTTCTTCTCCATCCTCGAATGAAACTACTCCCGATCATCATGACATCAACCACAGTTCGGAATTAGCTGCGCCCGAAACCGAGAGGGCCCGCCGTTAGAAGTTCTTATTTCCGAAATCCATAGTTGAGAGTAGAAATTGAGGATGTGTATGTTAGTGTAGCCACCTAGGTTTTGAGATTCTCAAAGACTACATTCGGCATTCAAAATCTTTCTGTCTCCAACTCTATCTGCCGATCTTATGACAGAATTTATCATTTAGTTTACACTGCGCATCTCAATACCTATTTATGTACACGTTACGGCTTTTGAAGCAACAAATTAAAGGTAAAAAAAAAAAAAAAAACCGAAGAAACCTCTCACTTTTCAATTGACTGCTTGAGACAGAATATAGCCAAAAAAAATTGACCAGATGAAAAACAGAGTTGCACTAATGCAAACACTTTTAATTTGATGGAGTGATTATTTTTAACACTAGCTTTCAAATGCACTGTGCGTTTAGGCTTGTTTGATTACCTGAGAGATTTCATTTTGTACGTGTAACACATTGGCTTGTCTTAATGTCTTTTATTAGCCAATTGTAAGTTGAAGGTACAACTCTTCACTTGTTAAAGATAACCGTAAAGATTTTGTCTTTGTTCCCAAACCTACCTTTCCGAGAACTCGGGGGCGGAACATGTCCATATTTGATGTGTTCTGGTTCCCAAAATTCTTAGTATGATGCAACCAGTAACTTTATGCCAAAAACTGATTAATTATCAATACGTTTGTTGTGTCTCTTAATTAAAGCTGAATTCCATGCATCTTGACCGAGCAAATGAGTTTAGCAATGATTTCATATATGAACGAGTCCCGCAATTGCGAGTTTAATTGTTAACCACTATAATTAGTTGCCCTTTAGCACCTCTGTAGGCTGAGGGCAGGTAACTGTTGTGGACAGACTTTCGGCTGATGAAAAATTCACCCGACTCCTATTGCAAGAATCCCCCATTATTCTTTAATCAAGATATAACTTTCAATTAGAGGGGCAATCTAGTTACACAGAGTGGGGTGGATTTATCATTATAATAGGATTTTTCTTTACTTTTCCATTGGATCACTGGTAAAGGGGCCCAATAAATATGTTAGCTCTAAGCTATCATGGGCCTCTTTATGGATAAGTCAATCTATAATAATTGTGAGATATGGTTTGGTCGATTTCTTTAATATATTCGGAAGATATTATTGCGCCAAATTGAAAATTGCTCTGCGAGAAATCTTTGAAGAAAAATATCGGACAATCAGCTACATTGAGGTGAGATTATAGTTTCATTCAGTACTCACCAACTTTCTTAGTTTGTAAGATGTTTGATCATTCGCCTCGTCCAAATTTTGAATTTTTTGTGCTTATGGTTTTCCGGTTTTTGTTAATTTACTTCACTTCCCAACGATAGTTGCAGTTTTTTTAGGATTGATTGTTGGTTCTCATGAATTCTTAGATAACTATTTGTATGCAACGTGATTCAAGGATAGTCATGAAAGAGTTGAAAGAGATTGTGCATTTTGTAAGCTCGGTGGAGTTCTGGAGAATGGCAATGCTCTGGACATTCTCCCTTTTGACCTCATACGTTCTGTTGTTTGTTCAAAGTTTCTTTGTTCGGAAATCTAATTCAGTTAAACGTTGCCTTCCTTCTACTACTGGGATTAAAAGGCCTGTTTGCATCGTTACTGGCGTAAGCTATACTCAGTTTTCGCTATTATTTGTTCGTTAGTTCTTTGTATGAATTTGTGTTATGTCGTTGTTATTTGTGTTAGTAAATTTGTGTTATGCTGTTGTTATTTTGTAATTCATTGCTTTATTGCTCCAGGCTACATCTGGTCTGGGTGCAGCTGCGGCCTATGCTCTTTCAAGGGAAGGTTTCTACGTTATTCTTGGTATGTAATATGAATGCACATAATCTATTTGTGGTTTCCTGATTATTGAGGCCTATGGCAATCGGTCCTAAAAGATTAATGGGTCATGTTAGGCAAGATGTTCGTGCTTGCCAATTTATAACTTTTACATCGTTTAGCATGCTTGTTATCATCTATTTAGTATGCTTGTTATCATCTATTCAATGTTATTTGTCAGCATTCTGAGAGAGAAAAACATGATTTTCA
Source organism: Swietenia macrophylla (assembly GCA_032401905.1). NCBI lineage: Eukaryota > Viridiplantae > Streptophyta > Magnoliopsida > Sapindales > Meliaceae > Swietenia > Swietenia macrophylla. Next base: position 9,353,610 of record CP135567.1, on the reverse strand, counting down.
TTTAGCAAGAATGCCTTTTCTCTTTTAGGATCCATATCATAATAATATTGTCCATTTACATATCTGGTGATTTTGATGCACCATTATTTAAATTAATTGAAGCAAATCTCTTAATGTATGTGTTTAATGGTTGACTAGATTATGGTTACTTACCAAATAATCCATGTAATGTTTCCTCCATCTTGGGGCTACAAATTTTCCTTTCAAGTTACAAGATCTTATAGCTGATATTTATATTGTGTCTGCAGTTGGACGGTCATCCCATTTATTATCAAAGGTATTGCTGATGCTGTTAGTTTATTCTTATACCTCTTTCCCCACTTTATACTTCTAATTATGCTTGCCCCTAATGGCTGTGTGACAGACTATGATAGATATCAGGAGTCGGAATAAGGAAGCTCATCTTAAAGCTTTTCAGGTCGATCTGTCATCTTTCCGGTCAGTCTTAAAATTTAAAAACTCACTTCAACAGTGGCTTTCAGATTCAGATATGCATTCTTCTATCCAACTCTTGATTAACAATGCTGGAATATTGGCAACATCTTCCAGACTTACAGCTGAAGGCTATGATCAGTAATTATCTTGATTTTGCTTTTTTTTTTTCTTCTCTAATCAGTGGAAGTTGAACTTCATTGCTGAAATAGCAGTTTATCTTTGTATTAAGCTGTGCAAATTTGACCATACACAAAGACAATAAGGTGCCAACCGGCAAGTTCTACAAGTTCCCACATGCTGGCTTTTCTTTTGACATGCTAAATGCAAACAATCCCAGACTGTTACCACCTGAGCAAGGTCCAGGGTGGTAGTGTCAGTATGCTGTTTGTTTGTGGTGGTTTATGTAGTATATGTTGCCTGTAAGATTTCACCTCAAAAACCAATATTAGGCGGCTAAATTCCTCCCTATGATCATGTGAATTCAAATCTTCCAGAAGCACATATAAATTTATTTTTTTTTTGTTTTCCATCCAAATTTCTTATAGTTTTGTCATCTTTTGTAATATGTTTCCTTGTTGTCTTGCATGTTGCATTTGGTGGCTTCAGTTTTATTCTGTGTATATGCAAATAAATTCTAATAGCATACAACACAAATTATATTGTTTTCTTGTCGTGATTGGTGCTCTGTCCTGATTCCTCCTTATTTGAAAAACCGCCATACAATTAGCTACAACTTTTCTTGTATTTTCCAGGATGATGAGTACTAACTATATTGGTGCGTTCTCTCTGACTAAACTTCTATTACCACTTATCAGAAACAGCCCTGTTCCTTCAAGGATAGTGAATGTTACATCCTTCACTCATAGAAATGGTATGTACTAATAAGCTTTGGTATTTCAATTAACAGGGTGATTTTGATACTTGATAATCTATTTCAAAAAATTGTTTGTTCGAGCAAAATTTGTGTATCAGCGACCTGATTTTCATGTACAAATTAACGTGTTTGATACTCATTAGGGTTAATAATATCACTTTCACATTTGATGCTTAAGTTTGCCCAGCACAATTATCTTAGAAAAGAACAAAAAAAAAAAAGTATCATAGCATGAATCTTGGTGCCTGAAACTGAGCTTGACCTGCATCATTACATTAAACAGGGAAAGAAATGCTATAATGAGCAGTGTCACAATGCCATCTGCTAGTCTTTCTTTTTGAACCATAATTTTCTTTTTGGTGGAACTGCCACTGCATTAGCTCTTTTGTCTTTAGTGTTTGGTGCACAGGTGGACAATGAAACTGTCACTGGGAAGTGCTTCCTGAGATCAAAATGTTATCCCTGTGCTCATATCTATGAGTATTCCAAATGTAAGTAAGGTTGCCTCATAAGATTTTCAGATATTTCTTTATCTCTGTTCTAATAGTCTTATCATTTTCTGTGACAGTATGTTTACTTCTTTTCTCGTATGAGCTTCACCGACAACTTCGTTTGATGGATAGATCTCATGTATCAGTAACGTACGTGTTTGCATTCATTTTGTTTCTCCTTAATTAAATCTGGAAAAAGTGTTCGGAGTGCAAGCGACCTGTAGATTGATGTTCATGTCAGACATTGTCATACATTTGAGTTTGTGCAAAGCTTTATTCTTTAGTTTTCTCCTTAGAGAAGTATTTTCATTAAATGATTGTTTCTGTTTTACTTGCTAATTTAGTTTTGGTTTTGTTTGATACTGAAGTGCTGCAGACCCTGGAGCAGTGAAAACCAACATTATGCGAGAAATTCCCTCATTGCTTTCTCTTGTGGCATTTACTGTATTGAAGCTTCTGGGCCTTTTGCAGGCACCTGAAAATGGGATTAATTCTGTTCTTGATGCAGCCCTTGCCCCGCCAGTAAGTTTTCCTTGCTTAAAATGTTATGTATGCATATAACTTATTGAGGCCACTATTTTATTTGTTCCTTCTATTACTATTATGTTACCTGCTCTTTGGTGAAGTGCTATTGATTCCAAGTTACCATCTCGGGGAAATTGATTGTATGCGAGTTAAGTGAAGGATAAATTTTGCTTATCATCTCTAAAATTCACTTCGCCTTGCATGGGATGTCATTATGAATGTTTGAATTGGCCATCTTAGATTTTGTTATCTAGGTATGTAGGCTATAAGTTAAATGTATTGATCCTAAGCCAACTGTTTGTTTATTTCAGGAAACATCTGGAGTATACTTTTTTGGTGGAAATGGTAGGACTGCCAAGTCTTCTGCACTTTCCTACAACTCCGAGCTTGCGGAGGAACTTTGGACCACTTCATGCCATCTCTTCGTAAAATCACGGCTTGCTTGTGGGGACTTGTCCAAATAAATATCAAATTGCACAAGGAACAGTTATCTTCATAACCAAACAAAAGATGAAATTGTGCATGAAGGTTAATTGTAAGTAAATTGAGGTTGGCTAGCTTCGACGGAATGGGCAGCTGGTCGGGAAATCGCGTTCTGGAGGGGAAAAGGTGCTAAGAGAGCCATTGTCCCATTATCGTAGTTGTGTTAATAAAGGTCTGCACGTAAATGGATCTGTGCTTATCCGAGGGGATATTGGAGCAACAGCGTTCCTTCCCGCACTTTGAAAAAATTCATTTTTAAGTACGTTTCAAATGGTTTTATTCTTATATTCCCAACTCTATGGATCCAAGATCAGGATGTTGTTTATTATATTGATTCTTGAAGAGAGAGTGAGCGAGAGTTGGCACTTGGCAATATGGTTTATCACTGTGAAGCAGTTTCTTTTAGCATCGAATGAGATATGCTACATGTTTGGGCATTAAAGTATATCAATCTATATGGCTTTCACTTTCTTTTCTTATTTTGTCTACAAATATTTGAATTTCATAAACGAAGTGACACATAAATAATATTACTTTATCGTTGACAATAATGGGACTAGTTGGCTGAATCTACGTTTAACATTGCTCATAAGATCACACTTGCCAGTGCCAACACCGTCGGGAGCGGAAAAGAGAGGAAAGTTACAAGAATAAATATTCGAAATTCGCAAAAATTGATTGAGAAAAAAAGGTGGGTAGGAACTCCACGTGACAAACACATGGTTCTCCTTCAGAAGGGCACGAGGGTTTAAATAGTGGCTCTTCTATGGTTAATCTCGTTTCCTCCCGCCCTATGTTCGCAGTGTAAAAAACCGAAAATCCTTAAATTTGATAGATAAGAGTGACCGGGAGTTACTAGTAGTAGCAGTAGAATCAGAAGATCTCTGGAAATTTAGGGGAAGATGTGGCATGGAAATGTTAGAGTATTGAAGGAGACATTGGTGAGATATTACTCGAGGAAAACCGCTGTGAACGTGAGGAAGATAAACCCGAAAGTAACGACCCAAGAAGCATATTCTATAGCCCATTCCTTATACGACGTCATCAAGCAGCGCGGTCCTCTCACCGTCCCCAGCACCTTGATTCACGCCAAGGTTATTCTTTTATTTCTGTGTTTTCATTCATTTCCTTTCGATAAGATAAATCCATGTTAGTTTTGAGGTTAAGGATTTGAAAGATAAATAGAATGCAGATTTTGTCATTAGACCGAAGAAGGTTAATTGCTTTAGATACTTGTGAGATTGCTACGTATGAATTAGTCTTTCATTCTAATTGAAATCTTATGTTTGAATCTGTGTATGCATCTGCAAGAAGTGTCCTGCTGTGTTCTTGGGAATTGTAAAATAGCATGAGAAAAGTTGCTGTTTTGATGATTGGATATTTCTATGGCAATTACTCTTGAGATGGTTTGACTTCCAGCAAATGTATTGGGCATATTTAAGATTTTCTGGTATTGAGTTGGGTTTTTTAAGAGTGGAATTGTTCAGTCTAACCATTTTGCAACAAACTTTAGATTTTGTGCTTTGATGTGGTCTCTTGCCCCTTGTTTAGGTTAATCAGATAATGCTCATCATAACTGAAAATGATATAGGAGCATATACAGAAAAAAATGATGGGATGCTATTAGCATTTTCCCTTTTTATGTGCTGTTGGTGTTTCTGAGATTTTTATTTCTCAATCTTTTTGGTGTCAATTTGATGACAGGCTGCTGGAATTAGTAGATTGAATAGCAAAACATACATGAAAATAATGCTCAAATGGATGAGGGGAGGAAGATGTTGGAGTTGTTCTGCAACCAAGTTGGTTCTAACAAGAAATTTCTTTACTGTACTCTTCCTGTAGAACCTCAAAAGGACCAATTAGAGAGTCCTTTAGAACCGCTGAAGGAGAAGCCTCCAATAAAAAAGGGGAAGAAGCTAAGACAATAGAATGCTCTGTGGGTGTTAAGTCAAAGATTTATGTCTTGTTGTATTGTTTCATGAGAGCCATTTGGAATTGAAAGCTTTATCTTTGGTTGGATGCATCTTGCACACCTTTTTTCTCTCCTTTGGTTGCAATGACACTACGCTGTTAGGTTTCACTGTTTCAGATGCTAGGCTGTTCCTCTGGCTTTTCTCTCTCGATGGTATAGTTGAATATGCCATAGTTTTGGAGCTTTATTGGTTTTACTTTTACATCTAATAAGTTAATCAAATGATTTTTTATGGTTATAGCAGCATGTTCTACTTATCTTCCAACTTTGCCAGGCATTTTAGATTTAGTACCGAGTCTAATGACATTCTTTATTTAGTTGTGTTCTGTTCTCTTGAATGTAGAATTGAATATCAACTCCATTGGTGCTTATACCAGAGTCGCAAAACGTGGGTCTAGCTTGAGAAAGGAATACATTGATACTTGTCGGGAAAATAAATTTCTCTTCAATAGACGGAATGGGGTTAGAGAAAGTAAGGAATCGCTAGGAAGCTCATTTTACTTTCTATTTTATGCAAAGTATGAAGTAGTATAAATCATCACAAGATATCTCCCGGAATGAAAGCACCAACTATAACTGATATTTAAAGAAGATAACTTCAATTTGTATCTATATTTAGGTTTTGTTTAGCATTGAGCGTGGAAGATTTCAGTCATGGCAGCTATGGAATGAAAGTTTTAGATATTAAAAGAAAAACAAATGCGTCTAGTCTTGTTAAAAGTTAATATTATCAAAATTTATCTTTAACGTACATCAAAATTCAAGATTTATTTTTAAAACATAGAAAAATCATCACAATTATAATAAAATTTGGAATATATATAATTAAATAATCAAATGTTAATGCATGTAAAAGTGATATTATATTATAATAAATTATATATATGGACAAATGTTTAAGCAAAAATATTAAATTAAAAAAATTAATGACAATCTTATTTGTATAAGAAGAATTTGTTTGTATCTTATTATTCTAACAAAATAGAGACGGAAGCATATGAAATTTTGTATGGTTATGTATTTGTTTGAGATAAATTTGAAAAGCAGAATAAGAAAGTATAAATATTTATTTTTACTTAACAGTTATAATTTATTAATCATTTTCTTTTTTTTATTAATTTTGTTTAAATTACAATTATATCAATTCTATATAAGAATGGAAGGTGCAATGAGATTATGCGTCATGTAGAGGAGAAAGTATGACACTGCTTGTGTTGTTCTTTCTGCATCTGTGATGGATTGGCTTGGCTCTAGAGTTACAGTACAGCCAAGCCAGACGACTCTTGGTTTTGGCCATTGAGAATGCTAACTAGATATTAAAGTTAAAAATGGAAAACGGAAATGTACCATATAATAATAATAAGAATAATAATAATAATAATAATAATAATAATAATATAAGAAAGAGATTGAATAACTACATTCTGCAGGAATGAATTATGGATCTGTGGTAAATAAGCAGCAGCGGAGGAGCAGTGTGTGAATGCGCTGTGTTAAATAACAAGCAAACATAATGGCAAGTCAGAGCTGGTAAGTCATCTCCTCTGTTTCTGTTTCTGTTTCTGTCTTGTGGTCAACTTATTGCAGTTTTGGATTGATCTGTAATATCTTCTTATTCGTAACAAGAAAGTAGAAGATTTGCCAATATCATATCATTCTTTCAGCTACCTGTCCTGCCTACATCTATCACTATGGTTATGATATACTAGTTTTGTTGGGTTGGACTGAGATACTTCTTCACCTCTGTTGATCAGATGGTAATTAGTAGCTAAATGCATATTATAATTTGGGTTATGTTTGGAATTGAGGTGTCCTGAGTTACACTACAGATTTATAGCTTTGAAGTGACAACTGTTGTGGGATGGAATTATTAAATCCAAATGCAAATGAAAAAGCGAGTTACCCATTAAGAAAGTTGGGAATTACCAAACAGCTATGCTTTCAGCTTCTATCAAACATACCCGAATTCAGTTATATATTCAGAGGGTGACATTGGTTATTGGAAAAAGGGTTCATTGAAATAATTGATCTTTTCGAATTAGTCTGAAGCTAAGCTGTCTACATGCAACCTGGGGAGAAGTTTTTTTATGAACTTATGCTATGAATTTTTGGAAAATCTAATTTGATGGTTTTTTTAAAATTAAAATATATGTAATGTAGATGAGTGGAGTGTAGCTGTGTAGTGGTAATTGAGTGGAAATGAAGTGGTTGCCATGTACAGGCTGTTGTATATAAGAGAGGGAAGCTTTGCTAGGTGTTATAGTGGCTGTAGAGGTAGGTGTAATAGGCTTATGATAATGGTTGAAGGGTGAAAGAAATATAATGATTTATATTGAAAAAAATATAGATGGTGAAGGATGAGTGAAGAGGTATAGAAGCTTGCTTTTTAATGTTTTTTTGTTGTACAATTTCAAAAAGCTAAGGCCTTATTTATAGGTTTGTTAAGTCGGTTAGTGTACAACGAATTTATTTACATTTACTGTTGTCAGACACAATTTGCACTTTTAGAATGAGAATGCTTACCACTCATTTGTGCTTGCTTCCCAAGTAATTCTGGATTGCTCCAGAAATGTGCATCAGTTTCAACATAATTATATCTGTGATGAATATTGAAAGCCATTAAATAAGTTTTATCTTACACCTGCCATGCTGTTATTGGGCATCTGCTATAAGAATCCATCAAGTTTCAAATTTTGTGCTATCATGTATCCGCTCCTGTAGTAATGTTTTGGAACGTGCCATCAATATATTCTCATTATGCTGAAACTCCCATCTCTATTCTACATATGTGTCAATTAATTAACAGTATTGAAGTTTCAGTATGCTGTCTTATACTAAAATGTCTTGCTTTTTTTTTTTTTTCCTTTTTAAAATTTTTTGGTGTCTATAAAGAACATTGTTGATGGAGTTTTCGTTTTCTTGCTATTATTTCATGTGGAGAAAACTTATGTTTTGCTGCTTTATGTTGGATTAGTGAACTATGACCTCTGAAACTTCAACCAAGGACTGCCTTGGATGGGCTGCGAAAGGTCTCTCTGGAGTTCAGTCGCCATACAGCTTCAGCTGCAGGTGTGTTTACTAAATTTTCTTTTGGAGAAAAGATAATGGCAGATAAATTCATTGAAGAAAAGAGCAAGAGAAATCTCTATTTTCTGTTGTATCATTCGTTCTTTCTGTTCATTTCAATCTTTCAATGTCTCTTATACGCAATATTATCATGTCCAAGTGATGAACTTATTAATAATTCGGCCTTATGGTCAAGTGGCAATGCCATTTTCTTAGTATGTTGTTTGTTGAACGCTTCACCATGCTACAAAACTGTTAAAGAATGTAATTTTCAAGATCATTCGTTAACAATATATAAACTGCATGAGGACTGTGGAACTAAGAAACACATTCTTGCTCTTTTCTGTTATATGCCATTCCGTTAAATATTCTTATCACCTCCGACTTTGGGAACATATTTTCAGGACAGTTGGAAGTGATGATGTTTCAATAACGATCACACTGTAGAATTTGTTATGCTGATATTGTTTGAACTAGGAATAAACATGGAGACTCAAAGTATCCTTTGGTGCCTGGGTATGTGGCCTGATAGTGAATTAGAAGTAGTTATTGCAGTTTCTCAAAGCTCTTGTGTTGATAATCATTTGCATAACAGACATGAAATTGTTGGCATTGTCAAAGAGGTTGGTCCCAATGTTCGCCGCTTCAAAGTTGGTGACCACGTTGGCGTGGGAACTTATGTCAACTCATGCAGAGATTGTGACTATTGCAATGATGGGCTAGAAGTTCATTGTGTGAAAGGGTCAGTTTACACTTTTAATGGCGTTGATGCAGATGGTAAAATCACAAAAGGAGGATATTCCACTTACATCGTTGTCCATGAGAGGCAAAAATTTTATCATGCTTAATAATTCTTCTTTTCTTATTTTGTTGAAATGCTTATCAAACAACTTGTGTAACTAACATTCATGGTTAAGTGAATAAGCTCTTTTGAAATAAGAAGCCTTCTATACTTGATCTAATCTCAGTGTCCACTGTATAGATTCCATGTGTGTGTTTTGTGTCTATTCATTGTATGTTAGAATGTAAATTTAGAGGAAGAATGATAGTGCAAAGCTTCTTAAGATCTGCTTTCTTTCTTTAGAGGTGCGGTTGAGAGGAAATGTTATTTTTCTAGAGACTCTTTAGGCAGTATTAATATTAACCTTTGCACTTTTGATGCATGCATACTCTATCAGGCAGAAGATACTAATTTGGTTGTTGAAATCTGGATATAACAGGTACTGCTTCAGGATACCTGAGAACTATCCACTGGCTTTAGTAGCGCCTTTGCTTTGTGCTGGAATTACTATTTATTCCCCAATGATGCGCCATAAGATGAACCAACCCGGTAGGTCTCCTGGGGTGGTTGGGCTTGATGGTCTTGGTCACATGGCTGTGAAGTTTGGGAAGGCTTTTGGATTGAATGTAACGGTTTTAAGTACTAGCGCTTCCAAAAAGAAGACTTGAGTCTGCTTGGTGCAGACAAATGTGGTCTCATCTGACCCGGGGCAGCTGAAGGTAAAAACATGTTACGCTTCTAAACCAACACAATGACTTCTTCAATGTGCTTTTCTGAGTTGGTGCTTTATGTGCAGGTCCTGGCTAAATCACCGGATTTCATTGTTGACACAGCATCCGGTGATCATCCGTTTGATGTATACATGTCGCTGTTGAAGGTTGCTGGTGTTTCTTTCTTAGTAGGATTCCCAAGTGAAGTCAAATTTAGTCCCGCAAGTTTCAATATTGGTATCACGCCATTATTTAGAATGCATTGTCAATTGCATTTTGTTCGCACAAGGGTACTATTTATGCCTTGGGACGGCTAACCCAAAGTATTGTATTTTTTTATTTTATATTATATGTAAATATAATTATATATATATATATATTAAAATTATGTTATATATAATTTATAAAATTTTTATTTTATAATTTTTATTTACATTAACTTAATAATTTATTATATTTTTAAAAATTTTAATTTATTTTTATGTGTTGATTAATTTTTTTAAAATTTATTAGTTTACTTTTTTGTATTTTAAAAATAATTAATGTTAAAACATTTAAATATTTATTTTAAATATATTTGATAAAAATTTTATTTTATTATTTATTTTTTATTAAATTAAGAACTTATTTTTTTATCTTATGAATTTATTTAATATATTTTAATTATTTATTTAATTTATTTTTATATTCAAAAAATAAGCAATGTTCAAATATTTAAATATTTAAGGTATATATGCCCTAGTGTGGTTACATTACGGTATTGTGTGTGTGTGTTATATAAAATTTTTGTTTTATGATTTATTTTTTATCAAATTAAAAACTTATTTATTTTTTACAAATTTATTTAATATACTTCATGTATTTGTTTAATATATTTTTGTTATATTATATTATAAAAATAATCAATGTATAAATTTGTAGATATTTAAATATAGATATTTTGATATATTTCAAATATATAGTTGAGAACATACATGTTGGTATTCGTCATGAAAGATTTTGTGTTACGTTATTCGATGGTTTAGAAAAATAACATGGTAGAAGGATCCGACTTATATTTATTCTAAAAGATATCAAATATATAGTTAGTAATGTACATGTTGGTGTTCATTATAAAAGATTATGGGTTACGTTATTTGATAGTTCAGAAAAATAACGTGGTAGAAGAGTCTAACTTATATTTGTACTAAAAGACATCAAGTATCATGAATTATTGACCATGATATATAGTTATACTTAAATTAATTTAACATAATTCAGTATTCAATTAAAAATAAATTTTACAGACAATGAAACATAGTCTGTTATAAATGTGGATATTGATAATGATTATAGTGTCTTTAATTTTATGTGTAGTATTGTGTTGACAAAATTTAAATATTTTATCCTACTTTACATCTCCATGGAGCAAATAATTATTAATGATCTTAGGGTGATTTATACTGCTTTATAAACTATTGATGTAGAAGTTTCTATATAACTGTTTATTTCTTTTTGGGATAATAATCAATTAGACTATAATCAATATTATTCATAAAATGATATAAACCTTATAGATCTTATAACAATATATCATGAAAGTCCTGTAAATTATGGAAAATATATAGTGTGTCAAATCAATGAAGATCATATAGATAATATTTTTTGAAATTAACCATATGTAGAAGGTAAAGGTGCTAATATTCTTAACGATACACTAATAATTGCATATGAAAATTATTGTAATGAAGATATTGGTACAATGACAAACTTGAATTATAAAACAAGTCAAATTAACAAATTTATAAGGATTGACGAGGATATAGTTAGACCGTTAAGTTTTTGTCGTAAGTCATCTATTCCACCATCATTTTCTCAACAGTAAAATGTATTGTCTAGTTTTGCATAAAGTGTTATATATGTTGGATAATTTGTCAATTCAAAAAATGAGTTATGAGATGCACTGGGTTTATTGGTGTTAAAGAGTCATTTTCAATTTTAAGTTTTAAAACTATGAAATGTACTTAAATTTCTTTTAGATATAGTTTTGTATTAGATCGATAGAATAACATACTTAAGAGGATAAGAATAGTATTTTTTAATTCATATCACAGTTTTTTTGCATACTATATTAAAGAAAATCTCAAATTCAAGTACAAGTTTAAAGGTTACAAGAAAAATATTTTTTTAATAAAATTTTACATTGTTTGCAAAATATTTATGTTTAGTAAATTTGAAAAGCATATTAATAAATTAAGATTGCTATATTTTAATGCTGTAAATTATTTAAAAATGACGTGAGATTTCACATATAGGCAATATATTATTTTTCAGTCTAGTAAGATGACATAATGACCATTACTATTATTAAAATTATCAATATATTGTTAAAAAATATACGTGCTCTTCCAATTATAGTCTTAGCAAATTGGATACGATCAAAGTTGTAGTGTTAATTTTACGAGAGAAGAGAGATAACCATTAAATATGATGAAAACACATTACATGGAGCATCAACTTATAAAGTTAAAATGGAAGATTGCACCTCTCTTGTATTATCAGTCAATATAATTTCTCAATTTGAGTTCAAAACTAAAAGCATAGGAGAAATTATTGTGATCGATCTGAACTTAGAGACATGTCAATGCAGGCGCTTTAACTTACAACAACTATCATGTGCTCATGTAATAGCAGCATTCCTAATAGCGTATGTACTAGAAATTCATCATATTGGATACTCAAGATCTTGAAAAGTTTTAAATGAGTTTTTGGCCATAGTTATCAAACTATTAATAGGTCGTATCTCATTTGATTGACTAAGAAATATACGCATCCCATCTTCAAGTTGTTTGGAGATATTCTTGTTGCAAGTAATGCGAATATAATCTTGTAACATGTAAAAATTTGTTAAATTTGAACGAAAATTAGTTATTAAACTTAAATTTTTTTATTTATATTAAATATAACTCTTTATTTTATTTAATAATAGTATACATAACTTTTTATTTTATTCAATAATATTATATTTTTTAATTCAATAATTTATTTACAAATATATATATTAATTATACTAATTTATATAATGTTTAATTACATTTTATATGTAATAAAAATAAAATAATATGAGTATCGTTAATATAATCGATCAATATACAAGTCAAGTGTCATCTTAATTCTAAAAAGTGATCTATGTTAGGAAGTAAAATTTCAATGTCGATCCAACATGATATATTCGATATACTTGCATATAAATATGCCATAATCTATGCTACCCATGGTCTGTCAAGTTTTTTTAAGCAATCAAAAGTACATGAATGGTGTGTTCGTTTCATGCCAATTTGACCTCATATAATAAAGTCCAAATGTACGTATCACAAAAAGTAATAACTCACACAAAAACTTTATAGTCTCATTTATCTCTTAGTTAGAATATCCTAATGACACTAAATTATACACACATATGTTACATCCACGCGTATCAATAGAACATACAAGCTAATGTTCGATACAAATTAATGCAGGCAGTAGAATAATATCAATATTGTTGCAAGATCTTAACACTCTATTGAAGTTGTCTCTCATATATGGCTCAATATCCAATAAATCTATTGTTTCAATGCCCACGTGCCTCCAATGTAAAACAACCTCGACTTTATAATTACAAAAAAATTTATTAGTATCAAATAAAAAAATATTCAAAATGCATAATAATATAGAATAATCATAAATTTTTTTTTAATCGTATACATACATATAAATATGAAGAGACAATAGTAAAATTCAGTGATATTATGTTAAGATATATTTTTTGTTGATGCACGATCAAATAAAGATACTCATCAGTATATTAAAAAACTAATAATACAAATTTTATACTGAGTAATCTAATATTATAAATAAGATAATAATAGGTAAGATACTTATAATATCCTCCAATTGTGCATCTGAATCAGAAATACTGTGAAGTCATTAGGATTTTAATGTGACTGAACGTGTCTCTATAGAATATGTAGGATTTTTTAACCATTGACGATACTCAGCATATAAATCATCTGAATAAGGAGCGATAGGATTTATAATCAGGTCCAGGAGATAATGTGGTAATGGTTTGCTAGATAAGACCCTGTAAGTTCTCTCCAAAAGATTAGTGTAAGAGTTTTTGTTAAATAGGCCCTTCTTGTAAAGACTTTTATGAGTAACTGGTACATGCTTGTGTTGTCTGTTGACTGGTAGATCATCTGAATGGTCAGGTTCCTTTATCTGTAAAATAATCAAATATGATCAACTAATTAAGAATCATAAAAAAAAGACACCAACATCAATCAAACATCTATGCATAGTTTAAAATTTAACAATAATAATTTGAACGAATAAGACATTAGGTGATAAATGCGAATGACTAGACATCTGTATCTACTTATGAAAGTCTGCTATCACGTTCGATTCTGTATATTCTTTCGTATATCACGAATATCCTCTTTTATATCATAAACATCTGCACTTAATATCTTGAATCAGTCCATCATAATTCTCTTAAATTCATAGTCGTAATGTAATGGTGGTATAAATGAATGATGTTATGATGATGTAGGAGAATGATGCTATAGCCATACAGGAGAATGATGCTGTGATGACACAAAAGAATAATATTATAGCAGCACAGGAGAACGATGTTGTAGCGATACAAGAGAATAATGCAGTAGTGACACTTGGGAATGATGTTGTAATAATACAAGAGAATGATACTATAATGACACAAGAAAATGATGTTGTGTCAGTATAGGAGAATACTTGTTGAGAAGAATAATAATCTAACAATGCGATAGGATGATCCAGTAAAGAAGTGGGAAAAATGTCTTATGACAAACGAATATATATTTATATATACGTGTCTGTTGATTAAATACCAATTGATTGCTGTTAATTAAAAATTTAAACTAAATTATATTAATTTATAACTATTGTCTAGAAGGAGTGCAACCTACTGTCATATTTACTTATACGAGGGTCTTGAGTTTTAGCACATTCTACATAAATCTTATTTATTAAAAAACTACTCCCGTATGCATCTTCTAATTGAATTATCTGAAATAATTTAATTACATATGATAAATTTTTCTCAAAGGACCCGAGCTTTAACATAAAAAGTACTTGCAACATCTGCAAAAAAATTTTTATAATTATGATCACGCAATAATTAATCATATAATATATTATTTGATATTAAATATTTACCATAAATCAGCTAAACATATGTCTATATATTATGGTCTAACTCAAAATTTATTTAAGATCTTTTCACTATAAAATATCATTAATTGTTATAGTTGCAAATTTATTCTATAACTTAAGTATAGACTTGTAAATCTATACCTATATAACATAAATTATAAATTCTTTAATGTACTGCACAATTAATATGAATTATAAATTGAATAATAATATTTGTAATAAATATTTGAAATGCAATAGCTATCCCAGTAATATTGTATTTTCTCTTGAAATTTTTCTCGAAAATCTTTAAATGTGCAATATTCTTCTTGTACTTATTATACTGGAAAGGGATCAATCGTCGTAAGGATTAGATCGTATAAAAATAGATAACAGATTCTCATGGACGTATGTTAAACTGATCAAAATTCTCTAATATGTCAAATAATTATAAATCTGCATGAACTCTTTTATCCCTACTAAATAAGTACTTTTTTAGCAAGTAAAAAAAAATCAAATCTTATTGTATCAATATATGATATGGTAGAAAAATTTAACTCATTAAAAATTATATTTATATTATTAAAAATAATAATGGCTCAATCTCTAAAGATTGCATCCCTCCATTTGTCTTAGTCAAACTTAAATTAGAAAAATATTTGCAATTAAAAGCAGTAATCAACCCAAATCACTCCAAACAGGGAAGAAAGAAGCAGGCATAAAATCGATATAACTACAACAACCGCGGAGTACCACTAATATTCACGCTAGATAACGAAGAGACAAACACTATTTTTTCTAGCACGCACTCACAAACTCACACTATTTTACTACTTAAATAATTAATTATCAGTTGTGGTTGTGGCAGTGAGAATGTCTATAATTTTAGGATCGACAGTGTCTTCTCCATGGTCATGCTGTTCAAGTTCAACAAAAAGTTTGCCACTGATATCTTTCTTTTTGCCCCACAGTACAGAATAAAGACCCACGACGATGAGAAACGCACCTACCGAGCTTGAAATTAATTTCCAGTCCAATTCCAATATATATATCAAATTGAGGGGATATCAATTTTCTTTTTTATTATTATTTCGTAGAGATTTATGAAATTATGTTGTGTTATGATAGCTAACCTTCCAATGTGAAGTCGCTCTGCAAAAGCAATTATGGAAAATGATCCCACAACGAGTAGTAATGGACCAAACATTGCTGCAAAAACTGGTCCCTTATTGCTGATGCACCATGTTTGTAGGATGTACACTAAATCTGTCAGTAGAACTCCCCGAAAAGCGTATCAATATTATTCAATTATTGCCCACATATATATGTATATGAATATATATATATATATATGGATGGAAAGTAGAAGCACTTACAGCGTAGAAGATGGTCAAAAGCTGAACGTTCCACTCCAGTTTCCATAAGGTAGGATTCCTAGCGAAGAAGAGGGCAAGGAAAGAAGATTGCAGTGACGCGAAGAAGCAAATCAAAGTATTCAGTGATAATTGAGCTGGGTATACTTTGAAGATCAAAGCCTATGAAAAGTTAATAATTAACATTTATACATTTTATATTTGAGTATCGTCTGAAAATCACATGAAATTGAGGAAATATAGTTTACTCAAGTACCTGAAGGATTAGCCATGCACTCCAAGCAATGTGACTGGTCAGTGTAAGTGCAGAACCCTTGATCCAGTTTTCCTTACCATGCCCATGTCTATTCATGAATCGATCTGTTTCTTTGGTACTATAGAGGTTTATGAGGGGCTTCTCTGCACTGCTTTTCATTACATATGCTCCTTTTCAGAAGGTAAAAATTAGTGCGCCAGCAACGCAAATAAGTGTACCGAACACTTTTGATCGACCTCCAGCACTTGTAGTCTTCACTTTCTCCATCCTGAAGGAATGAATAAATATTATTATCATATAATTAGCATGAATTATTCCGTTGAATGCATTATTAGATTTGTGTCAAAGCAAGGTAATTAAATAAGCAGAAAATGTGTGTATACATACCCGAGCAGAATCGCCATGAGAAAGGTGGAACCTGGAATGACGTTACTCAAGGCACTGGCGACTGTTGGAGAAGTGTACTACAAACCAGCATAATAGACATTAAGGAGGGTGGTCCCAAGTAATGAAAGCACAAAAATCTTCAACACCACTGGAAATGAGAGCGGAGGGCGTTGTTTCCTGCTTTGCAAATAATAAAATCAGGTGAGAAGAGAAATTATGGGAATGTTACTAAGAACAACAACTAATACTATATTATAGAAATGGATAGACTGATCACTGATCAGTATCATAAACATAGATATATCTGTTAATTATGGCGAACCTTTCCAGGACATAAGCCAAGGGGCCTAACAAAAACATGCCAATAACATGCGATAAACTATAAAGACAAGTTGGTTGATACCACTTGCCAGGGAAATTTTTATGAGGATATTGCCTCCACCATAAAATAATTGAACCAGTACCATCGCCAAATAACAACGACAGGGCTTTCATGTTTTTGTCTGTTAATTAAGTCAAGTAGAAATTACGGTCTGATGGATCACTGGCTTTGGGTTCCACCTTGTTTATATATGAAGGATTGGAAAGAGAATCCACTTCTCCGTTTGATCCTTTTTTTTCTTTTATTTTAATTATAAGACAGCAATATTGGATGACACATCTTGGTTATTTCTTGGCTCTCTCTCTCTCTCTCTCTCTCTCTCTCTCTCTCATATGTAGTGGAATTCATAATCGTTCTACCTTTTCTGAAAAAACGTACTTTGCAATTCTTTTCATAAATCATCATCATCATCTACTACTTAAAATCCAATCCTTGAGGATGAGTGTGACTGATTCAATTTAATTAAGTAGATGGCAAAGCTAACCGGGCAGCCCACTTTGTCATATAAAGTGGCTTATATATACATATATGGGTGCGTGTACCCACGCACGCAGGCACGCACAAGCTGGACAACGCAAAGTCTACATGGCAACCTTAATCATCCTTGGAAACAAATGGTTAATTTGTTTGCTTGTTTAGTAAAAGAAACGCGAACATGACATGAATGAGTCTCACTGGTAACGGTTTAATAGAATAAGATGACAAAGGTCGCTCCACTTCTACATCGTAACCAACCGTTTAAAGCAACGACCTTTACTTGTTTCTTCTTTTTTCTTAGCCATTTAATTACCCTAAAGCTTCCTTAGAAATCAGTTGCACCTGGACGCAACTAACTCAGTATTGCTGGGGTTGCCATCGCTTTCGACTCTCCCTCCGGAGTGGCTTCTTCAGCATCCGCTTTGCTTAACAGTTCTTTTCCTCCTTTCTGGAGAAATCTCATACACCCTTGGGATAGAAAGAAAGAGCCTTTGTCCTTGTCCGTTTCTTCGTCAGCTTCAACCTATTGTACTGTATGCCCAGTCGTAGAGAAAAGTAAGAAGTGCAAGATCGACGCGTGGAAGTCTGATTGAAAAATTAGGTAACTTTCCAGGCCATACTTTTGGTTTTACAAGTAAATACTCGGAGGATGCCAAAATAAACATATATTCATTTCATAGTGTCATTCACCAAGCCAGCTGATTACACGTTACCGCTCAACTTGTAAAGATTAGAAACTGTCATCTTGTGCCTAAGGTATTAAAGAACCATGCCCTCATTTGCTGCCATGAACAACGAACCCAAAACCCTCATTTGAAATTTAATATCTACAAGAAGAAAACTACGCCATACCACACAGACAGCCACAGCCACAAAATTGGAAATACAATACTTTGCTAGGAGATCAAATTTCTTTAGCACCCAACTCCACCTAAATGTTAGTGTTTGCCCATTAGCAGGGTACTTGAGACATTATGTACTATTTTAGGCAACACTCCAAATTGGATTATCAAAAACATACAATCACGCCACTTCCTGCATTTGATCAGAAGATTCATTAAGGACATAGATAATGATCAACACAATGCCAATTGCATATCCATAAATTCCATAAATCTAATGCAACAAAACTATTAGAAGACTCACAGAAAAAATCCAAAATTATACAATCCCAAAATTCCAACCAAAAGCACATCCTCAAACTCAGGGTAAAAGCAAGATTAAACATATATTCTGCAATATTACTATGACATAAAATTTAAAAAGCTAATCATTCATTCTTCTTCATTTACTGTGTTCTTCTTGGTGACATATATCCCATCAAGGAATTTTCGAATGTCCTTGTTCTTCACATGGCATTTCTGTCCCAAACAAATATAAAGCAGTCAAAACATGAGTGCATCAAGACCAAAATAATAATAATAATAATAGTTACATGTGTACATCCAGCATTCATGAATCCCAACAAGGAACATGAGTATTGCATCCAACAGAGTTTCAGAATGAGCACACACAAATCTACACACACAGAGAATGAAGTACCTGATTGATCAGAGCAGCAGATCGAGATACAGGTTCAATGTCATTCCCGTCAAGTATGAGTTCATCCTTAACCTTCTCAGACCTTACAATACTAACACCTTCGAGCATATCCACTCTCCGGACCTGTTTTCACCAACCAATGACATGCTTCATGTCAAGAAAACATCTAGGAAGTAAGGTTTAGTATACTGCAGATGAATGTCAGAAATTAGATAGCAGCAACAAACGCCTAGATTAAATTCAATATGCAGAACTATTATCCGTGTGACAATCATTTTGAGCTGGGATTTCGCTTGTCGCTGGCATCATAAACAAAATCGTTTGAATATAACATATTTAGTAACATTCGTCCAAAATAATAATAATAATCGCAATTAGGGAAAATACAAAAACAACATCAATAAAGTACTATCCCATTATACGTAAAATCCAATCACTTCCAAAATGATCGCACTTTGTTTGAGAAGTCAACGAGCAAAGACTTGAAAATTGATTCACGGTTTATAATCTATTAAAAATGCAACTTCCAAAGAGAGCATTAAAACATAGCATTACTGTCTAATTAAAACTGCTGTTTTGCAATTAGATGCACGAAAATAAACATGTCAAACACAACAAATTAACTGACATCAGATTGACAATTCAGGATAGAAACATTGGAGAATGAGTGAATAAAATGAAATGCGAAAGACGGCGAGAAAACCTTCTTTTCTCCGAGAAAGTTACGGATGGACTTGTTAGTGTTTGTGATAGAGGCGTTGATGGGAAAGTGTGCGTAAACGAATCTCATCTTGTAACGGTAGCCCTCGGTAACACCAGTAATGAGGTTCTGGACATGGATGAGAGCAGTTCTGATGGCAGCGCTGGTCTTGCGAGAGCCAAACCAGGCCTCGATCTTAAGCTTGCGCTTACCAGTGTCCTCGTCAGCCATGAGACGGAAGTCGACGTTCAAGTGTCTGAAATTGCGGAAAAGCTTCCCTCTAGGTCCCTCTACTTCTATTATCTTGGCGTTAACCTTGATTTTCACCCCATCAGGGATGTCCATGGTTTCGGACGACACTATGGTCTTCATCCTCTCTGTATCTTCCCCCTTCTTCTCCCAATCCTAGGAGCATCTCAATTGAGAGCGCTTCCGCAAGCTGCGGCTGCCACCCAACTAAACCCTAACTCTCTACGAATGTGCAACGTATAAAGACTTTAATGTACATCGCTGCATTAAGCAGCTCTACACCCACCCTCGCTCAACCAACATTTGGGCCCGGGTTCTATCCAACTTCAGGCCCAAATTTTATACTAGCAGTATCGAGCAAGGCACCACCTCCTATTGTCCCAAGTGCTAAGCAAAATTCACAACGGTTCAGGGTGCCTCTTGCCTACAGTGTAACTGTTATCAACTTTCTGAATAGAGCTCCCCAAATTTGTCGCATTTCCCGATTTCTTTTTTCCCTCAACAATACCGAATGATAACCTAGTAGCTTTTTGATGGTTGACTTCTTGTCATTTCAGACGATTCTAGATGGTATGCAAATTTGACTATGAATTGATGCTAAGAATCCATAACAAATCAATAAGTCTACTAAGAATTGGGAAATATGTTTACTTTCAAACAAAATGTTGCTATTCCCATACAAGCACAAAATCAAACTACGACAACTAATCAGAAATGATTGAGGGAAGAAGGAAATGAACCAAATATCAAAATACCATACGAGTCTAGTGGAGAAACAAAACTACTAAAACTATGATAACAGTGAAAAATGCATTTAAAACACAATACTGCCATTTCTCACTAGGATCAGTGCCACAAACTTTACAAATTCTATACACATGAACCTCAGACTGAACAAAACCCTTGCCTTGTAACACTCTTGAGTCTCCCTCCAAGAAAGGACAATTAAAACACTTGCTCGACAGTCTTGTCAGCAACCTAAGGCAGAACAAGCAACCTTGACATCTTCCTCTTCCCCTTCATCTCGCAGTCTGTACTCACTGAAGTGATTGACCCTGAACTTCCACTCTCCCTTGACTGGGTCATAAGATATAAACTCAGCACCTTGCTCCTCAGCCTTCCTCCTAAGCATCTCCTTGTATTTATCAATTTTGGGTCCTTCTGTATATTGCACTCCGGATTTTTTATCAAAGCATTTTATGTTAAGGAGTGTTACCTCAGCAGGCTTGTTAAGACCTTGTCCAACAGGAGGTTTCTTGCTATCATCCATGTACACAATCACCTCACGGTTGTTGAACTGGACAAGGGTCTCAAGATCAAGCCGTCGCACATCTGTTTCTCCGAGGAACTTAATGCTGCCATAACCATGGCGCCCAACCACAAAGTCCTTGACATGGCGGCAGAATCCAGGTTCAGCCCTTTCTTTGGCCGCTAGTTCCTGGATTCGAGGTTCCGTGTAGTAGTCAGAGCGTCGGAGTTTTGGCATGAGTGCCTCAATGTTGGCCCCGTGCTCATAAACAATTGCAGCCTCACCAGCTCTGTGGCCATTAAGTGTCACATAAGAATCATCTTTAAGAACAGAATGACCATTCTGGACTCCATTAGATTTGTGATTGACTCTGATAGGATGGACTTGCTCCTTGAGACCCCCATTTTTGACTGGATTTTCTGTAATTCGTACAGTCATTCAAAAGTTGGAACATATTAGCACATGATCTGCTGGCTAAAAAGAAAACTGACAAGTGATTTTTCTATATTCAAGAATAGTTAAATGTAAAGAGGATGCATTGCTAATATAGTTTGATCTTCATTGGAAAACAAAAGCAAGGAACCATAAGAGAAGCTGTGAAATTACTTCAATGCACATGCATGTCAGCTGGAGTTTGCCATGTTAGAATATAAGTTCTCTTAACACCACCAGCCAAACTTCATTCTAAATGAGTACCACAAACCCACATCCCAGCCAAAAAGATGGATGGGAAGAATAATATTGCACTATCTGGCAACAGGAGAGGTACAAGATTTCCATTAAAAATTAGAACACACTGTTCCATGATTCAGTCAAAATAAAGTTCTCCAGCTGACTTCACAATTACCACAGTACCATAAATCACATCACATAAATGACAACAAAGGAGTGTGATTAGCTCACGTGTACTTACTATCTTTATCCTCAGAATTGGAGCCATATTCAGAAATTTTACCTGGAAAAAAAATTGTTCAAACAAACAGAAAAACCTACCATTATTATAGAAGTACAATTTCAGTATTTTCTCAACAGTAAAAATTTAAGTCTGGAATGGGATAAAATAAATGTCTCATATTGATACTAGTTGTTTTATCCAACCAGTTGAGTTTTGATCTCACTAATTGAACCATAATCCAATACATATGTAGAGAGAGAGAAAAAAAAAAAGAAAGGATTCATACTGTGCAGCAACTTTACCATTCTCATGTAATTGGGCAGATGTGTCTTTAATTGATGATGTTTTCATTGGATTAGCACCTAAAGGCCACTGCTCTGTGGGACGAATAACTAGAGCCCTTGGGTTTTCCCTAGGAATGAAAAAAGCATCTGCCTTAGGTGTACTAGGTGTCTCTTCCTCATCACTGAAAAATGGAACCTGCATCAGCAATCGACTAATTGTTATGTAACACATATGGACCAAAGCAACAATCATTCTCCATTAACTTTTCACTAGATGGAGCAACCTCACCTTCATACCATCATTCTTGGGATTATATTTCCTTGCAGGCAACCTAACCCGCCTTTGTGATAAATGTCGAGAAGTCAACAAGGATGATATCCTGACAGGAGCTGATTTTTCAAGAACCTGAAAGAAACCACCAACAAGTATAGACAACAAGAACTTTCAAAAATGTAGATTTCAACTCAAATCCAGTGTAACTAAGGCAAAATCAGAACAGGTAAAATTTACAGGCATGTTAGAAATCCCATATTCAATAAAAGGTACAGTTCCAGCTCTGCCAATTGACATTTGAGGCATTGCAGGGAGTGTTCCAAATGGATTTGTGACTGGTACTGGTTGCACAGCAACAGAACTCGGAGTAGCTGACCTGGTACGCACAGGTATATAAGTGTGAAATAATGAATGATAAAAAGCAGTTTAGGTCATTGACAAGGACCTATAAAATAATTTCCACACTCATATTTAGAAGTTACACTAGATGAAGACATCAATCAAACAAAGTTAGGAAAAAGGAAAGAAAACAATAAATGCTTAAGGAGAGGAATTAATTAGAATGCAAATATAGGAAAAAGCCAAACCAGATACAGCAATATAAGTGGCATACAGGTAGGAACCCAGAACAATGATAAAACCATTTGGAAGATCACATTTGACAGACCAAAAATTGTTTGAACTGGGCCAGCATGCACATGGTATAGAAAAGCAAGAGCAGAAGGAATGAGATTTACGTTTGTCCAAAGTTATTCTGACCAAAAGTCCCCAAAGTGCCACTAAAGTTACTCATATTGCCTGCTACAGCAGCAGAAAAGTTAATAAAGTCAGGACAACATAATAAAAACCTAAAGAATTACTTTGCTTGTATGTAACACATAATAAACTATGAGAAAAGGAAACTACCTGCTTGTGTCTGCCCGAAGTTGTTAAAGTCAAAAGCTGAGGTAGTCTGAGTAGGCCGAGCCAGTTGAAATGGCATAGAAACAGAAGGCTACAGAAGCAGACAACCAAAAAAGGAAAAAGAAGAAAAACCCAAATTTACCTAAAGCTTTCAACACTACAGCTCAAAAAAGCAACACCAGTCTAGAGGAGCACACAAACACAAAGAGGGGAGTACAGGAAATTATAACCACAAAAATAAACGCATGTACCAAGTCAAAGTAAATTGCTATGCAGTTCTGGTGTAAAAGGGCCATTGCAAAAATGAAATCCAGATTGTTGTTGGAAATCAAAATTGTCTCATTTATATTATAATATTATTCCTAGAGTGAGTAATTCACAAGCTTCAGAATAAATAAATGAGCCCACGCAATTCTCAAACTAAAACATATGCATATATGCACAAAAACTTCATGCTTTATTCAAATACATCACATGAAAATACAAGCATGAATATGACAAGTGAAGAAACCAGTAACAGTGATCTAAAGGGGTCACTTACAGTTGTTTGACCAAAACCCAATGGTGCACTAGAAGGAGCTAGTGATGAAGTGCTTGAGAAAATGCTGCCAGAAGTGGAAGGTGTACTAAATAAGTTTGACTGACCGAAGGAAAGCATGGTACTTTGTCCAAATGAGGAGGGTGCCTGTCCAAAAGCGGAACCTGTCTGCCCAGTGGGAGCAGAACTGAACAAAGGAGACGACTGACTACCAAAATTCAAACCAGAACCAAATGGTGAAACTGTTCCCTGAGCTGCTGTACTGTTGAAGAGGGATGGTGATGACCCAAAAGCTAGAGATGAGCTAGCACCAAAAGCAGGAGTTGATGTCGACCCAAATATTGAAGGCATTGTAGATGGAGTTGATCCAAAAGGGCTAGCTGAAGATGACACACCAAAAGGTGAGGAACCAAAAGCAGAAGTTGAGGTGGAGGTTCCAAAACTTGAACTATTGAAGGTTGAAGTTTTGGGAGCAAATAGATTAGAAGATGTTGAGATAGAAAAAGGGCTAGCAGATGATTGCCCGAATGCTGATGAAGGAGCAAAAGGGCTTGATGGAGCAGCTGAAGCACTGAATCCAATCCCAACAGCTGACTGACCGGGAGGAAGCGGACCACCTGAAATTTGATAAATATAAAAATAATTAAATCAGCCAATGCCATTGTTTAAAGCCCAATGCCATTGTTTAGAGGAACAAACACCACTAGTTTTGCACAGGTTAAGGCTTACCTTTATCTCCCAACTGATAATCCTCCCTTCTCAGCTCTTCATGACTTTTGTCTTTGTAGATAGGCATGGCAGATATTGACTCCAACTTTCCGGCAGGCTGTGTACCAGTATCAGCCTCAGTAGTAGGAGTGTAAGCAGCTACTCTACTTCCCCCACGTTGACCACCAAAAGTTGATTGCCCAAAGCCTGTGCTTCCAAATGACTGTGTCGTGGCCTGGGCTCCTGCATGATAGCACATATCAGCACAGCAAGGTTTATTTTATTTTCTTAATAGATTTGGACATAACAAACAACAGTAAGACAAAATACAAATAAAGATCTGCTCCATAACTTGTTACATAAATAATCATATACAAAAAAGAAACTGACCAAAAGAAGAACTCTGAGCTCCAAAGGGAGATGTAGTGGTTCCAAATGGACTGCTACCGAATGCCGAAGTAGACTGGCCAAAAGCTGGAGAGGATCCAAAACTGAATGATGTGGTAGTAGATGAACCAAAAGCAGGAGTACTAGAAGCCCCAAAAGCAGGAGTACTTGAAGCCCCGAATGCAGGAGTACTAGAAGCCCCGAATGCAGGAGTACTCACAACCCCGAATGCAGGAGTACTCGAAGCCCCAAATGCAGCAGTACTCGATGATCCAAAAAGTGGAGTGCTAGAAGCCCCAAATGCTCCACCAGATCCAAAAGCTGGGGCACTCGCCCCAAATGTAGTTCCTGTACTACCAAAGGCCACGGTACTGGTAGCTCCAAAGGCTGGGGTGCTGGTAGCCCCAAAAGCTGGGGTACTCGCAGCACCAAAAGCAGGGGTGCTTGTTGCCCCAAAGGCAGATGTACTTGTTGCACCAAAAGCAGGGGTGCTTGGTGCACCAAATGCAGACTGGCTTGATGCCCCAAAAGGTGCGGTGGAACCAAATAAACTGCTTCCAAATGCAGGCTGTGATTGCTGAATTGTGCCTCCAAAAGGACTTGTTTGTGTAGAAGTGGACCCAAAGCCAAAAGCAGGCTTCTGGCCGAAGACAGAAGACCCTGGGAGATACATAAGAGAGTAAAAGTTATGTCAGTTCTCTTAAACGAGGAACCAAAAAAGAAAAGTTCACCAGATGTTAAAGAATTTTAACAATAAAGCAAAAATATAGTTAAAGGAGAAAACAATGTAAGATATCTCTCAAATTCACTTGAATTAAGATTAAAAGTTATTTTCTTTAGGGAAGAAAAAGAAAAGCTCACTTAAATCCAAGCAGCTGGTTAATGAAGACATGTACTGACCTCAAATTGAGAGAATATTAGCAGAAAAACCAGTTGAAGGGAAAATAACTAATCAAAGGAAAGAAAGATGAAACAAATACTATGCCTATCTATGGTAGACACATTGCATTCTCTGTTATCTAAATGAAGTTTATATACAATAGTAAGAGAAAAGATAAAACCAACAACATCATTACTTGTTCCAATAACATTTGATGGTCAAAAAATTGTCTGGTGGAGAGAAACAAATATAAGGCATATGAAGGCAAGAGGAAATTATGTGAGTTTGCAACCATTGTGTATCTCTGTCATAATAAACAACAACTGAAAAGCTAGCCTCCTCCTAAGCTGAATTTTTTCTTCCATTGGGTTCCCAGAAACTAATTATAACAGGAAAAATGCAAAATACCCATAATCACATTAGAAAACAGAAAATATTTAATGCCCCCAAAACACATATTGAGCAATAACTATGACCATCTTTATCAGAGTTCAAATCAAAGGCAATAAATCATGTGAGGAGTAGAGAAGAGAAACTAAACTAAAAAGCAATAATTAAATAATGCTAGTTCATGCACATACTCACCACCGAATGATGATGACGAACTGCCAAAAGAAGGAGTAGAAGATGCCCCAAATGCAGGCATTGAACTTCCAAATAAAGGAGATGATGAAGTACCAAAGGTTGTTGTTGATGAGAACGGTGAAGATGATGGGGATGCACCAAACACACCCGTTGAAGTGCCCCCAAATAGGGAAATCCCTGTTGAACCAAAAGGGGTGGTTGTACCGAATGGTTTGGGAGCAAATGGATTGTTACTTGCATTACTAGTCTGCCCAAAGATTGATTGCGATCCAAATGGGCTACTAGAAGACTGCCCAAATGCTGTCCAATGGATGTCCACAAGTTAATTCAATTTCCCAATAACTAAATTACTACTTAATCCTGGTAACCCCAGGAAGGCCATGCAGATGGGAAATGATAGCAAAAAATTTAAAAAAGTAACAATAAATAATTTAAAAAACCATAGTGCATTGAAAAGGTATTAGTAAAAGCAATGTCACATCGTTCTTAACTAGAACAAGAATTTCGAGGGAAAATAGTAATGATCAGTAGAAATTACCATAAATATCATAGAATTTTAAGAAGAAAGTGCCACGGATAGCTGCAAACTGTAATCTAATTTAAATAGAACCTCTAAACCCAATGAATAAATTAACATAACTGGTGATAATGAAAAAATTGTATAAAAATCAATACATAATAAAGCGGAAAACTAGAAATGCTTTCAAAAATTTATGGAGCAGATAAAATTAATCTACATATGCAAAGTATCTAATGAAAAATGAAATGGTAAGTGAAAAACTTACGATTAGTGGAACCAAACATTATCGCTTGTTGGTGTTTCCTTCCTCGCTCCAAAACACTGAGCCCTGATTTGATTCCAAGCGCTTATGACAGTTAAATAGAAATCAAATAACAACTGAATCGGTCATTACAAATCAAAGAAGAAAAAGTTTAAATAGATCAAATTAATCAATAAAGTTCATTATCCATCGAGTTCTATCACTATCACTTTACATTGTTGTAAATAAAATCAGAAAAACGAATGGTCTTATCTAAAATAACAAAATCAAATCAAACGCACAATTTGATTGCCAATCAACTTAGTGAACGTGTTCATTGCTCCGATGAATCGCCGGAAAAGTAATTAAAATAAACCCTATCTGCAAACCGTCAATTAAACGAATGAATTAGGGTCAAGCAGCAACTTACCGTCGATCTGCACGGGCGATGGAGAGAAAGAGAGAGGGTGGGGGGAGGAAGATTTAGAAGGGTTAACACAGACGGAAACAAATGGCTGGCGTGAAAGGCCCTTTTATATTTGGCTGAAACAAGGGCATCTTAGCGTTGTTTTTAGGTCCGTAACTAACAACACAGCGTAGAAGTTTCTTTTCTATGTCCTTGCCCTGTTCAAATTATGGCGGTCCGTTTACTTCTGTAAAGTATGTTCAATCCTTACGGAGGGGCATGTAGATCAACCAAATTTAATGTTGATGTAACTTTCAAATTATACTAATAAGGTGCTAATTTTTTCTTTTTACATTTTTAATGACAAGTTATTAAATATAATATAAACCGTGAAATAATTTATATATATATATAT